>JAJPUD010005336.1:141826-161947 GCA_023553655.1 Myrmecobius fasciatus
CCTATCTAGCATGTATTAGATAACCTGTCATCTAGGGGTGGGGGGTGGGGGGAAGGAAAGGAAAAGCTTGGGGAAAAAAAGTTTTTTTTTTGCAAAGGTCAATGTTGAAAGGTCACTCATATGTTTTACAAATAAAAAGCTTTATAAAAAAAAAGAAAATTATCTGTTCATATCCTCTGAACATTTATCATTTGGAGAGTGGCTTGAATTCTAATATATTTGAGTCAATTCTTTGTATATTTTAGAAATGAGGCCTTTATCAGAACCTTTGCAAAAATGTTTTCCCAGTTTATTGTTTCCCTTCTTATCTTGTATATAATTCGTTTTCTTTGTACAAAAACTTTTTGAACTTGATATAGTCATAATTATTTTGTGATTAATGATGATCTCTAGTTATTCTTTAGTCATAAATTCCTTCCTCCTCCACAGATCTAAGAGGTAACCCATTCTATGTTCTTCTAATTTGTTTATAATATCATTCTTGATTTCTAGATCATGAATCCATTTCGACCTTATCTTGGTATACTGTGTTAGGTGTGGGTCAATTCCCAGTTTCTTCCATAATTGTTTAAAATTTTCCCAGCAGGTTTTGTCAAATAGTGAATTTTTATCCCAAAGCTGGGTCTTTGTGTTTATCAAACACTAGATTACTATAGTCATTGACTACTTTGTCCTGTGAACCTAACCTATTCCACTGATCAATTATTGTGTTTCTTAGTCTGTACCAAATGGTTTTGATGACCTCTGCTTTTTAATATATTTTTAGATCTGGTACAGCTAGGCCACCCTCATTTGCTTCTTTTTATTATTTCCCTTGAAATTCTTGACCTTTTGTTTTTCCAGATAAATTTTGTTATTTTTTCTAGGTCAATAAAATAATTTCTGGGGAGTCTAATTGGTATAGCACTAAATAAATAGATTAGTTTAGGTAGTATTGTCATTTGTATTATATTTGCTCGATCTATGCAAGAACACTTGATAGTTTTCCAATTGTTTAGATCTCACTTTGTGTAGAGAGTGTTTTGTAGTTTTGCTCATATAGATTCTGACTTTCCCTTGGCAGATATATTCCCAAATATTTTATACTATCTACATTTATTTTAAATGCAATTTTCTTAGTATCCCTTGCTGTTGGGTTTTGTTAGTGATGTATAAAAATGCTGATGATTTATGTGGATTTATTCTGTATCCTGAAACTGCTAAAGTTGTGGATTAATTTTAATAGTTTTTTAGTTGATTCTCTAGCATTCTATAAGTATACCATCATATCATCTGTAAAGAGTGAAAATTTGGTTTCCTCATGGACCTACTATAATTCCTTTAATCTCTTTTTCTTGTCTTATTGCCAAAGCTAGCATTTTTTATTTTTTTTTTGCTTTTTGCTGAGGCAATTGGGGTTAAGTGACTTGGCCAGGGTCACACAGCTAGGGAATGTTAAGTGTCTGAGATTCAGGTCCTCCTGACTTCAGGGCTGGTGCTCTATCCACTGCGCCACCTAGCTGCCCCTAGCATTTCTAATACAATATTGAACAGTAATGGTGTTAGTGGACAACATTTTTTCACTCCTGATCTTATTGGGAATGGTTCCAATTTATCACTGTAACATTTGATGCTAGCTGATGTTGCTACTGACTATTTTAAGGAAAAGTCCATTTATTCCTATATTCTCTAGTATTTTTAATAGGAATGGATGTTGGATTTTATCAAATGCTTTTTCTGCATCTATTGAGATAATCATATATTTTTTGTTAATTTGGTTATTGATATAGTCAATTATGCTAATAGTTTTCCTAATATTGAACCATCTCTGCATTCCTGGCAGTATGCAGTGTTAGGTGTGGGTCCAGCCTTAATTTCTTCCACACTAGTTTCCAATTTTCCCAGCAGTTTTTGCCGAATAGTGAGTACTTATCCCAAAAGCTGGAGTCTTTGGGTTTATCAAACACTATTATTACCTAGCTTGTCCTGATATCCTATCCTATGCCACTGATCGACTGCTCTATTTCTCAGCCAGTAACAAATGGTTTTGATGACCGCTGCTTTATAATATAGTTTTAGATCTGGTACAGCAAAGCCACCTTCATCTGTCTTTTTTTTTAATTTATTCCCTTGAAATTCTTGACCTTTTGTTCTTCCAAATGAACTTTGCTACTATTTTTTCTAGGTCTGTAAAATAATTTCTTGGGAGTTTGATTGGTATGGCGCTAAATAAATAAATTAGTTTAGGTAGTATTGTCATTTTTATTATATTTGCTTGGCCTACCCATGAGCACTTAATGTTTTTCCAATTGACTAGGTCTGATTTTATTTGTGTGGAAAGTGTTTTGTAGTTTATTTAGTATAGTGTCTGACTTCTCCTTGGCAGATAGATTCCCAAATATTTTATGCTATCATCTGTTATTCTGAATGGAATTTCTTTTTCTATCTCTTGCTGCAGAACTTTGTTGGTAATATGTAAAAATGCTGATGATTTATGTGGATTTATTTTGAATCCTGCCACTTTGCTAAAGTTGTGAATTGTTTCTAGTAGTTTTTTAGTTGAGTCTCCAGGTTTCTCTAAGTATACAATCATGACATCTGCAAAGAGTGATAATTTGGTTTCTTCATTACGTACTCTGATTCCTTTTATCTCTTTTTCCTCTCTTATTGCTAAAGCAAACATTTCTAATACAATATTAAATAGTAATGGTGACAGTGGGCCACTTTGTTTCACTCCTGACCTTATTGGGAATGGTTTTAGTTTGTCTCCATTACATATGATGCTTGCTGATGGTTTTAAGTAGATGCTACTTATGATTTTAAGGAAAACCCCATTTATTCCTATACTCTCTAGTGTTTTTAATAGGAAAGGGTGTTGGATTTTATCAAAGGCTTTTTCTGCATCTATTGAGATAATCAAATGGTTTTTGTTTGGTTATTAATATAATTGATTATGCTGATAGTTTTCCTGATATTGAACCAGCCCTGCATCCCTGGTATAAATCCTACTTGGTCATAGTGTACTATCCTGGGGATGACTTTCTAATCTCATTGTTAATATCTTATTTAAAATTTTTGCATCAATATTCATTAGGGAAATTGGTCTGTAGTTTTCTTTCTCTGTTTTCACCCTACCTGGTTTAGCTATCAGCACCATATCTGTATCATAGAAGGAATTTGGTAGTATACCTTCTGTCCCTATTTTTTCAAATAGTTTGTATAGTATTGGAATTAATTGTTCTTTGAATGTTTGGTAGAATTCACATGTAAAACCATCTGGCCCTGGAGATTTTTTCTTAGGGAGTTGATTAATAGCTTGTTCTATTTCTTTTTCTAAAATGGGGCTATTTAAATAATTTATTTTTTCTTCTGTTAACCTAGGCAATCTATATTTTGTAGGTATTCCTCCATTTCATTTAGATTATCAAATTTATTGGCATAAAGTTGGGCAAAGAAACTCCTAATTATTACTCTGATTTCGTCTTCATTGGAGGATAGTTCTCCCTTATCATTTTTGAGACTAACAATTTGATTTTCCTCTTTCCTTTTTCTAATCAAATTAACTAAAAGCTTATCTATTTTGTTGGTTTTTCCTAAAACCAACTCTTACTTTTATTTATTGATTCAATAGTTTTCTTATTTTCAGTTTTATTAATCTCACCTTTTATTTTCAGAATTTCCAATTTGCTATTTATTTGAGGGTTTTTAATTTGCTCTTTTTCTAGTGTTTTTTAATTGTAACCCTAATTCATTGATCTTCTCTTTCTCTATTTTATGCAAATAAGCATCTAGAGATATAAAGTTGCCCCTTATTACCACTTTGGCCGTATCCCACAAAATTTGGTATGTTGTCTCATTATTGTCATTCTCCTGGATGAAATTATTGATTGTGTCTATAATTTGCTCTTTCACCCATTCATTCATTCTTCAGGATTAGATTATTTAATTTCCAATTAACTTTTGGTCTATTTTCTCCTGGCCTTATATTACATGAGAGTTTTATTGCATCATGATCTGAAAAGGATACATTTACTATTTCTGCTTTTCTGCATTTGATTTTTATGTTTTTATGCCCTAACACATGATCAATTTTTGTATAAGTTCCATGAACCCCTGAGAAAAAAGTGTACTCCCTTCTATCACCATTCACTTTCCTCCAGAAATCTGTCATACCTAACTTTTCTAACATTTTGTTCACCTCCCTAACTTCTTTCTTATTTATTTTGTGGTTTGTTTATCTAATTCTGAGAGATCAAGGTTGAGATCCCCCACTAGTATAGTTGTACGGTCTATTTCTCCTTGCATCTCTGTTAGTTTCTCCTCTAGGAATTTGGATGCTCTACCTCTTGGTGCATATATGTTTAGTATTGATACCTCTTCATTGTCTATGGTACCCTTTAGTAAAATATAGTTTCCTTCCTTATCTCTTTTCATTAGATCTATTTTTGCTTTTACTTGATCTGAGATAAGGATTGCTACCCCTGCTTTTTTTTTTTTTTGTTCACTTGAAGCATAAAAGATTCTGCTCCAGCCCTTTACCTTCACTCTGTATGTATCTCTATGTTTTAGATGTGTTTCTTGTAAACAACATATTGTAGGATGATGGCTTTTAATCCAGTCCGCTATCCGTTTCTGTTTTATGGGAGAGTTCATCCCATTCACATTCATTGTTAAAATGACTATATCTATATTTCCTGCCATCTTATTTACCCAAAGTTATATTTTTCTCTTCCCTTTCCCCTTACTCCCTTCCCCTCTCCCCAATATTTTGTTTTTGATGACCACCTCCCTCTACCAGTTCTCCCCCTTTTAAAACCCTCCCTCTTTTTTACACCTTTCTCCTAATCCTATTAATTTATCCCTTTCTTTTCCTCCTTTCCCTCCTATTTCCCTATACAGAGGGCCAAGTTTTTCCCTGAAATCAAATGCGTCTGATATACTCTTTTAGAGCCCAATCTAATGAGAGTAAGAATACTCATCACCCTCCCTTCTTTCCCTCACTTATATTAGATTTTCTATGTCTCTTCATGAGACTTTGCCTTATTTTACCTCCTTTTTATTTTTACTTTATTTTACCTCAATTCCCCTCCCCTCCCATTTTTTTACAGTATGATGTACCATCCACCTCTAATTTCTTTCCGATTATTATCAAAGTAAAGTCAAATTATACCCGCATTCTTTAAGGATACCCCTAGTCGAGATATAGTTCTCGAGAGTTCTTTCCTTTTTTACCTTTTTACGCTTCTCTAGAGTTCTGTGTTTGGAGGTCAAATTTTTTGTTCAGATCTGGTCTTTTCATTAGAAATAGGTGAAATTCTCCTGTATCATTGAATGACCATCTTCTTCCCTGGAAGATGATGCTCATTCTAGCTGGATAGCTTATTCTTGCTTGTAATCCAAGTTCTTTTGCCTTTCGGAATATCTTATTCCAGGGCCTTGGATCTTTCAATGTGGAAGCTGACAGATCCTGTGTAATTCTAATGACAGTTCCTCAGTATTTGAACTGTTTTTTTTTTTTTTTTTTTTCTAGCAGCTTGTAATATCTTTTCCTTGGTGCGATAATCCTGAAATTTTGCCACGATATTCCTTGGGGTTTTAATTTTGGGGTCACTTTCAGGAGGTGATCGTGAATTCTTTCAATGCCAACTTTGCCTTCTGATTCCAAAACATCAGGGCAATTGTCTTTCATGATTTCCTGGAAGATAGCATCAAGGTTCTTTTTTTCATCGTGACTTTTACGGAGTCCAATAATCCTTAGATTGTCTCTCCTGGATCTGTTTTCCAAGTCAGTTGTTTTTCCCACGAGATATTTCATATTTTCTTCTATTTTTTTCATTTTTTTGGTTTGACTGATTCTTGAAGTCTTATTGAGTCATTCATTTCAATTTGTTCAATTTTAATTTTTAAGGTATTATTTCCTTCCGCTATCTTTTTTAGCTCCTTTTGTACTGGCCAATTTAATTTTTTGGTTCATTGCATTCTTTTTCCATTTTGCCAATTTTATTTTTCAGTGAATTGTTGTATTTTTCCAATTCACTAATTTTATTTTTCAGTGAATTTTTTTTTACCAATTCACTGTTTTTATTTTCTTGTGATTTGGTAACATTTTCCAATTCACCAATTTTGCTTTTCAGTGAATTGTTGTCTTTTTCCAATTCACTAATTTTGTTTTTCAGTGAATTTTTGTCTTTTTCCAATTCACTAATTTTGTTTTTCAGTGAATTGTTGTCTTTTTCCAATTCACCAGACTTATTTTCCAATTTTTCACATCTCTGTTGCAGGGAGATATTTCCTTCTTTTAGTGCTCTCAATTTATTTCCCCAATCTTCTTCTAGCTCTCTTTTGAGATTCTTTATGCAATCTTCCAGGTAAGTCTTCTGAAAGGGAGACCAGCTTAAGTCCACCCCTGTGGCTTTATCTGGGATTATTTTCAGAATCTCAGGATCTGGGGGCTGCTCTATTTTTTCTCTGTAAAAGCTGTCTATGGTGAGCGCTCTCTTTTTCTTGCTCATGATTTTCAGCAGAGGTATCAGTCACCAGCAGGGAATTCTGCAGCCCCAGCAGCAGCAGCAGGGATTTCAATTTGCCCTGGGGCAATTTGCCCAGTTGACTTCCGGTCTGGGGCTGATCTGGCTAGAACCACACTAGGACCACACTTTCAGCTGCTCTCAATCCACCCTTTACCAAAGGCAGATCTGCCAAAGCACCTGCCCGCAAGCAGAGCAAAGTGGCCCAAGTGTGTCCCAGGGACTTCCTGGCAGCCTAAAATCTTCTGGTCCGTCCCAGCCCCGGACTTGCACCCCTGCTGCACACTGGCATCTGAGCACTGGGAGCTGCTAGATCTCCTGCCCGTCTAAAACTGACCTCAGAAGTTCTTTCAAAGTAGATATTTGATAGAAGTGCATTGTACTCCAAGTGTTTGGTGGCACCCTCACTCCAAAACCAGTTTGGAGGCTCAATTTTTCTGGGTTTGAGGGAAGGTCTCAGGAGCTCACAGAGGACGCTGTCTGCAGTTCACCATCTTAATGACTTTATTTCTTAATGAGAGACAGAACAGAGGTAGATGGGCAGGATGCTATATTAAGTATTGCTACAGGTAAAGATGATTTATGTATAATGTGCACAGCTTCTACTAAAAAGTAAAGATTGTCTAGAAGAAATTTGCAAACTTCCACTTTAAGAAACTACCGTATTTGCTAATCAATGTTTTTCTTGTTCTCCTTCTGTTTTTCTCCTCCTTTATCTGTATCATATGCAGGCATTTTTTTTGAAATATAATCTAACATGTGCAAGAGGGAGTAAGTTATATTCAGATGCCACATATTTATATTCTCTGCAGGAGAGAGACAGAGACAGAGTAAGAGAGAGAAAGGTAGGAGAACAAAGATAAATTGGAAGCACCAATAAACCAATTCAGCTCTACTGAAATATCTAAATAACTGGAAGCCGTGATTAGAAAAATGAATGGTAGCATAAGGAAATGCGGGTGTGGGATTAATACAGGTTCCAGTGAAACCATGCTGCAAATGAGGATTGAATCATTCTATTGCAATTTCTTTCTATTTACTATAGGTTGAATAAGTTCCAAATGAGTTATGTTATATAGTGGCAAAAATCTGTTCTGTAATATATCTTGGCATCCATTATAACTTAAATTTAGTGTGATGAAAGCAAGAAATTTGCTTAGCATTATCTCAATGAATAACATTTTTGCACCATATCACACAATGAAGACAATGAAGTTTTTTTCCCCATTTTTCATTCTAAGTGAAAAACAATTCCATATTTCTTCCATTTCAGTGTTTAAGTTCAATTATTGCAAATGAGCATTCCTCAATCCCACCCCTCACAAAGCCCAATAGCTGGTCTTGACGATTTTAAAAACCAAACTAATTATTGCCCAGTAATGAAAAACAATACAATGTAGTGAAGAATTGTTCAATTGAATCAAAATTATGTAAGAAGATGACATTGGTTGCTTTGAAAAATGAATTTCCAGTTCCCTCTGTAAATGAATGATTACATGGGATGAGAGTAATTGCCTCAGTACTGAGTGCAGCTGTTATTTATGTCATGTTATTTATAAGACTGATGTGCATAATGTTCCTCCAGCCATACTGTAAATTAGAACAAACTAGGAACATATTATCGAAGGGCAATTACACGAAGACATTTTGGTAATCCTGACACCACCAATTTTAATAAGAAAGAAATGTTTCCTTTGTTTATCATAAAAGTGGCTTTCTACCTAGAGAATCCAAATATACCTTAAAGCAAAATCATTAATTCAGCAAAGAGGGATAGGACAAATTATGCTGAGTTAGCTATTTCTGAGTCAATATGGGTAATTAATTTATCAAAGAACATCAATATCTGATCGGAAAAAAACAGCTAATTCTTGTTTTTGTCTTTAGGGAGTGCTTACTTCTGATCACACAGCTAGTAAGTTTCAATACTTTGAATACATATCTTCTGGATGTGAAATTCAGATCACTATCTACTATACCATATCAACTTTTGTAGTTTTCTTAGGCTTATGCCTACATGGGAAGTAAGGAATGATTTTTTTTGTTCTTTTTTAAAATTTTATTTTATTTGCAAAACATATGTATGGGTAATTCTTCAACATTAACCCTTACATAGCTTTCTGTTACAGATTTCCCCCCCCCCAACTCCCCACCCCTCCCCTAGATGGCAGGATATCCACTACATGTTAGTTATGTTAAAATACTTGGCAAATTGAATATATGTATACATATTTCCAACCTTATCATTGTCGTGCAAGAAAAATTGTATCTACACAAAACACATATCGGATAAAGGAAACACAATGTAAGCAAACATCAATCAAGAGTATGAGAATGTTATGTTGTGCTCCACATTTTTTTTATTAAAGCTTTTTATTTGTATAACATATGATCTTTACAAAGCTTTCTATTACAAATTTTGCCCCCAGTCCTAGATGGCAGGAAGTCCACTACATGTTAATAATGTTGAAATGCTTGAGAAATTATGCAAGAAAAATCCTATCTACAAGAAAAAAAAAAAGAAAATCAGAGAAAGGCAACACAATGCAAGCAAACATCAACAGAGAGCATGAAAATGTTACGTTGTGGTCCATATTTAATATCCCTCTCTCTGGGTGTATATGGTTTTCTTCAGTGAACAATTGGAACTGTTTTGAGACAATTCTTTGTTGCAGAGAGCCATGTCCATCAGAATTGATCATCATATAATACTGTTGTTGCTGTGTATGATGATCTCCTGGTTCTTCTCGTTTCACTGAGCATCAGTTCATGCAAGTCTCTCGAGGCCTCTCTGAAATCGTCCTGCTGGTCGTTTCTTACAGAGCAATAATATTCCATAACATTCATATACCATAATTTATTCAGCCACTCTCCAATTGATGGGCATCCCTTCAGTTTCCAGTTTCTAGCCACTACAAAAAGGGCTGCCACAAACAGTCTTACACGAGTGGGTGCCTTTCCCTCTTCTAAGATCTCTTTGGGATATAGGCCCAGTAGAAACACTGCTGGGTCAAAGGGTATGCACAGTTTGATAGCTTTGTGAGCATAGCTCCAAATTGCTCTCCAGAATGGTTGGATCTGTTTACAGTTCCACCAACAATGTATTAGTGTCCCAGTTTTTCCACATCCCCTCCAACATTCATCATTATCTTTTCCTGTCATTTTAGCCAATCTGACAGGTGTGTAGTGGTAGCTCAGAGTTGTCTTAATTTGCATTTCTCTGATTAATAGTGATTTGGAGCAACTTTTCATATAACTAGAGATGGTTTTAATTTCATCATCTGAAAATTGTCTGCTCATATCCTTTGACCACTTATCTATTGAAGAGTGGCTTGAATTCTTATATATATGAGACAATTCTCTATATATTTTAGAAATGAGGCTTTTATCAGAACCATTAAATGTATAGATGGTTTCCCAATTTGATGCTTCCCTCCTAATCTTTTCTGCATTTGTTTTGTTTGTACAGAAACTTTTTAACTTAATATAATCAAAATTATCCATCTGGCGTTCAATTAGGAGTTCCAAGTCTTCTTTGGACATAAATTTATTCCATATCCACAGGTCTGAGAGATAAACCATATTACGTTTCTCTAACTTGCTTACAAAGTCCCTCTTTATATCTAGATCATGAACCCATTTAGATCTTATCTTGGTATATGGTGTTAGGTATGGGTCAAGCCCTAATTTCTTCCACACTAGTTTCCAATTTTCCCAGCTGTTTTTGCCGAATAGTGAGTATTTATCCCAAAAGCTGGGGTCTTTGGGTTTATCAAATACTAGATTGTTAAGGTTAATGCCTAGGTTGTCCTGATATCCTATCCTGTGCCACTGATCGAGTGCTCTATTTCTTAGCCACTACCAAACGGTTTTGATGACCGCTGCTTTATAATATAGTTTTAGATCTGGTACAGCAAGGCCACCTTCATCTGCCTTTTTTTCATTAATCCCCTTGAAATCTTTGACCTTTTGTTCTTCCAAATGAATTTTGTTACTATTTTTTCTAGATCTGTAAAATAATTTCTTGGGAGTTTGATTGGTATGACACTAAATAAGTACATTAGTTTGGGTAGTATTGTCATTTTTATTATGTTCGCTCTGCCTACCCATGAGCACTTAATATTTTTTCCAATTGATTAGGTCTGATTTTATTTGTGTGGAAAGTGTTTTGTAATTTAGTTCATATAGTTTCGGACTTTTCCTTGGCAGATAGATTCCCAAATATTTTATCCTATCATCTGCTATTTGGAATGGAATTTCTTTTTGTATCTCTTGCTGCTGAACTTTGTTGGTAATATATAAAAATGCTGATGATTTATGTGGATTAATTTTGAATCCTGCCACTTTGCTAAAGTTGTGAATTGTTTCTAGTAGTTTTTTAGTTGAGTCTCTAGGTTTCTCTAAGTATACAATCATGACATCTGCAAAGAGCGATAATTTGGTTTCTTCATTACGTACTCTGATTCCTTTTATCTCTTTTTCCTCTCTTATTGCTAAAGCTAACATTTCTAATACAATATTAAATAGTAATGGTGATAGTGGGCCGCCTTGTTTCACTCCTGATCTTATTGGGAATGGTTTTAGTTTGTCTCTTTTACATATGATGCTTGCTGATGGTTTTAAATAGATGCTACTGATCATTTTAAGGAAAAGCCCATTTATTCCTATACTCTCTAGTGTTTTTAATAGGAAAGGGTGTTGAATTTTATCAAAGGCTTTTTCTGCATCTATTGAGATAATCATATGGTTTTTGTTAGTTTGGTTTTTAATATAATTAATTATGCTGATAGTTTTCCTAATATTGAACCAGCCCTGCATCCCTGGTATAAATCCTACTTGGTCATAGTGTACTATCCTGGGGATGACTTCCTGTAATCTCATTGCTAATATCTTATTTAAAATTTTTGCATCAATATTCATTAGGGAAATTGGTCTGTAGTTTTCTTTCTCTGTTTTTTCCCCACCTGGTTTAGCTATCAGCACTATATCGGTCTCATAGAAGGATTCTGGCAGTATACTTTCTGTCCCTATTTTCTCAAATAGTTTGTGTAGTATTGGAATTAATTGTTCTTTGAATGTTTGGTAGAATTCCCATGTAAATCCATCTGGCTCTGGAGATTTTTTCTTAGGGACTTGGTTAATAGCTTGTTCTATTTCTTTTTCTGATATGGGGTTATTTAAATAATTTATATCCTCTTCTGTTAACCTGGGCAATCTATATTTTTGTAGATATTCCTCCATTTCATTTAGATTATCAAACTTACTGGCATAAAGTTGGGCAAAGTAACTCCTAATTATTTCTCTAATTTCCTCTTCATTGGAGGAAAGTTCTTATCATTCTTTAGACTAACAATTTGATTTTCCTCTTTCCTTTTTCTTATCAAATTACCTAAAGGCTTATCTATTTTGTTAGTTTTTTCGTAGGACCAACTCTTAGTTTTATTTATTAACTCAATATTCTCCACATTTACATCCCTCTCTCTGGGTGTATATGGTTTTCTTCAGTGAACAATTGGAAGTGGTTTGAAACATTTCATTGTTGAAGAGAGCCATGTCCATCAGAATTGATCGTCATATAGTGTAGTTGTTGCCGTGTATAATGATCTCTGTTTCCGCTCATTTCACTCAGCATCAGTTCATGCAAGTCTCTCCAGGGCTCTCTGAAATCGTCCTGCTGGTCATTTCTTACAGAACAATAATATTCCATAATATTCATATACCATAATTTATTCAGCCATTCTCCAATTGAAGGGCATCTATTCAGTGAGGAATGTCTTTTTGATTGACTGGGTAGCTAGTTAAAAAATGGGTACAATCTAATGCAAAAGTGAGATTTTAGAGTGATTCTTGGTCATTTTATTTGGAGGGGTAGGGGTGTGGAGGAGCCAGTACTAAACAATAGCAATTGTTAAATTTTGTGTCATCATTTACATCTCAGTTATTGGCAAATGCTCCAAAAAAGGGCTTGATTGTTTTATTAATTTTCTAGACTTATTGAAAATTAACCTGTGTACTTTTATTTTCTTTCTTCCTATTTTTCTTGGAGAGTCCAAATTGTTTAAAAAAAAACATAAACAAGAAAACCAACAGGAAATGTGGACAGAAGGCTAAGGCTTGAGGAATCTAGCAGACAACTGCAGAACTGTAGTTACCCAGGCTTGAAGCAGCATAGCCTGTGACACAAAAACAACACTTGGGTAAGTGATGGTGATTTCTTGGTATTTTTTTTCTTCACGATTGGAAAATAGTAAAATGTAAAAATATAATAATAATAATAATAATAAATATTTATTTAGCACTTTAAAGTTTTTAACTTCAAAGTGGGAATATATTATCTCATTTAATGTTCACAATTATATTGTAAGGTATTAGTTTTAATCTCATTTATTCATGGGAAAAATATATCTTATAGTTTAAGTTACTTTTCCAGAGTTTCATAACTTGTGAGCATGAGAGGAGGGATTTTAACCAACACTTTTTGGAGTCCAGGGTCAATGATCATTCTGGCATATCAGACTACATGAATTAGACATAAAGTATTATGGAAGAAAGAAAAAAAATCACAAGATTAAATCAGGAAATAAAAGCATGAGTTTCCCTTCCATGACAATGAATATAAAATCTTAAAATTCAGTTAAATAATTATTCTACATATAGGCAAATTTTATTTTATTGGAAATAGTCTTTTCTTGGGAAAACAGTTTTGTTTTGTTTTTATTCCTGTTTTCACATGGGGGGGGGAAATGATCAAGAGAATATCTACCCTATGTTTAATTTCATCTTTGGTTATATGCTTTATAATTATAGCCAGAAATTCCCTTTGAGGGAAGTGACCTTGAATCGTCTTTTTTTCTGTTATCTGACGTCAACTATAATCAGAGAGGTGTGATTATTCAAAATCTGTGCATCTAGCTAGAAAATACATCACTATAATAATGATTATAATAGAGATTGGGCTCATAATTAATAAGAAGTTTTTTTCCTCCGCTTTAGTCAGATATTCTAAATGCTTCCCCAATTTATTCCAGACTATAAATGTTAATTTTGGTCCTGAATCTCAGCATAGATTACCTCAGTCTAAGAAGCAAGTTGGGAGATGAAGCAGAGAGAAGATGGTGGAGTGCAGAAATGACTCTCTGTGACCTCCTCTAATCTTCTCTCATATCAACAGCAGATTAAGCCTCTAAACTAGTTTTAGAGTAAAAGCATCCTCAGATATTTGGAGTACAACACATTCTCAGAAGAAGCTACCTTGGAACAACCTCAGTCTGTTTCAGTCAACTAGGGGGACAGTCTGCCAAGTCCAGACAGTAATGTGAGGAGACAGGCCAGGAAGCCGGGCTGGGACTCAGACTGTGGCAGTTTCTAAGCACCTGGCAAGTTTCTGTGAGCCTCTTAGGCTACTCTGTCCTGGTTGCAATCAGGTCCTTTGGCAAATCTGCTTTTGATACAAGGTAGATCATATACCACTGAGAACCCTGGACCTGGCCCCAATTGCCCAGCATGAGAAGTCAGTCAGCAGAACTGCTCCAGGGCAAATTAAAGCAGCTGTCATTTCTTTACTTTGAACAGACCTCAAGCCTGAAAAAAAATGAATAAAAAACAAGAAAAAAAAAGAACTCTCACCAGAGACAGCTATGAAGAGAGAGAAGAGCAGATTTCAGATCCTGAGGTTGATAAAGGTAAAGTAATTCCAGAGAAAGCCACAAAGGGAGAATGAGATGGTCCCCATTTCACAAGGCTTTCCTGGAAGACTGCAAAAAGAATCTTAAAAAGGAGTTTGAAGAAAAATGGGGAAATGAAATGAGATCATTGCAGGAAAGGTATGATGTCCTACAAAAGAGATATGAAAAAGACACCAATTCACTGAAAAAAAAAACTGGTGAAATGGAAAAAGTATGCTATGAACAAATCTGCCAATTATAAAAGTAACTAAAAAAGGTAACTGAAAAAAATAATACACTGAAAATTAGAATTGAACAAATGGAAGTGAATGACTAAATAAGACTTCAAGAATCAGTCAAGCAAAACAAAAAAAATGAAAAAAATAGAAGAAAATGTGAAATATCTCCTAGGAAAAACAACTGACCTGGAAAACAGATCTAGGAGAGACAATCTAAGGATTATTGCACTTCCTGAAAGCCTTGATGAAAAAAAGAACCTGGACACTATCTTATAGGAAATCATGAAAGAAAACTGCCATGATGTTTTAGAATCAGAAGGTAAAATAGCCATTGAAAGAATTCACTCATCACCTCCTAAAAGAGAAACCAAAATTAAATCCCCATGGAATAACGTGGCTAAATTTCGGGGCTATAATATCAAGGAAAAGATATTGCAAACAGCTAGAAAGAAACAATTTGAATACCAAGGCTTGCCAAGGATCTATCAGCTTCCACATTAAAGGATCAAATATTATGAAAGACAAAGGAAGTTGGATTACAGCTAAGAATAAGCTATCCTGCTAGAATGAGCATTATCATTGAGGGAAGAAGATGGTCATTTATTGATATAGGTGAATTTCACCTACTTCTAATGAAAAAAAAAAACAGATCTGAACAAAGAATTTGATCTCCAGACACAGAACTTAAGAGAAGCATAAACTTAAGAGAAGCATAAAAAGGTAAAAAGGGAAAGCATGCTTGAGAACTATATTTCTAGTATGGATATACTTAGAGAATGTGGCTATAATTTGATTTTACCTTGATAATATGAAAAAGAAACTAGGAAAAGACATCATATTGGGAAAAGAGGAAAAGGAGGCAAAATAAAGTTAAAAAAAAGAAGGTAAAATCTCATGATGAGGCAAAGAAAACCTAATATAATTGAGGGAAAGGAGAGAGGGGATGAGCATTGTGTGAATCTTAACTCTCATCAGATTGGGCCCTAAGAGAGAATATCAGATATATTTGGTTTCACAGAAAAAAACTTGTCCCATCTTATAGGGAAGTTGGAGGGAAAGGGGGGAAAGAAAGGGAAATATAATAGAAGGGGAAATAGTAGAATTAGGGAAAAGGTGTAAAAAAAGAAGAAGGGGATCTAAAAAGGGGAGGACAGTTTGAGGGAGGTGGTCATCAAAAGCAAAATACTGGGGAGAGGGGAAGGGAGAAAGGGGAAAGGAAAGAGAAAACTTTGGGTAAATAAGATGGCCGAAAATACAGAATTATTTTACAGTTATTTTAACAGTGAATGCGAATGGGATGAACTCTCCCATAGAAGGGAAACAGAAGGGACTGGATTAAAAGCCAGAATCCTACAATAAGTTGTTTACAAGAAACACATCTAAAACATAGAGATACATAAAGAGTGAAGGTAAAGGGCTGGAGCAAAATCTATTATGTTTCAGGTGAACAACAACAACAACAACAACAAATCAGGGGTAACAATCCTTATCTCGGGTCAAGTAAAAGCAAAGATAGATCTAATTAAAAGAGATGAAGGGGAAACTACCCATACATATGTTATACAAATAAAAAGCTTTAATAAAAATAATACAAATTGTGGAACAAACCACTTATGAGCAATAAGCTAAATCATATATAAAGAAGCAAAATTCAATCATCTCCTTTTTAAGTTGACATGGCATAAATCTGACAAATAGACAAAGGTAGAATGCTGATTAGGAGAAGATAAAGGTGAGTAAAGTTCCTTGGTCAAATAAATGAAAGGATAGAAAATAAGGAAAGAGAAATATAAAAACCAAGAGGGCAAAAAGAGAAATAAGGAGAAAATGTATCTTGATGCATAAGGGGGGAAGGAATGTATTGTGAAGAGAATCCCTACTTGGAATATTTGTTAATAATTTCTTATGCAAATTTTAAAAATTCATCATAAAAGTGCATATGTTTCTCCTGTTTAATAATTTTTTTTCCATTCAACTTTTTAATGCATTTATCTTTGCAATGATAGGAAAATAGAAGTTGAATTATATGATAATGGTAAGAAAATCAGTAGTCATTATCCAGAATTTTCTATGGAATTGTAATGCTAATGAAGAAGTATTTTTAGAAATGTTTGGCCTAGCCATAATGAAAGATGAGTAATCCACATTGAATTGCCCCTTCAAATTTTTTACTTTAATATATATGCTAAGAAATTCAACTCTTTCTAAATGACAGATCTAGCAATAGACCAATAACTTTAGTTTAAATTCTAAAGTTTATTTTGCCATAATAAGCTAGGGTAAGTTATTTAAGAGCATTAACATTTTATAAGTATAACATATAAATAATCTGAATCATTGAAATGGGGAGGTGATTTTTACTTGTCAAAACAAAATCCTATCACTAACTAATAGTATGAATTGGATAATTTATTTTAGGGTCTGATGCTCATCCTCTTATTGGTGAAATTAAGGTTTACACAAGATGATCTCCAACTTTCCTTTCAACTCTCACATAAAATGACACTATAAGTTCCCACTACAAAATTCCACAGAATGGAGTTAAATAAGGGCAGTATGATGATTCAACGTACTTTATAAGGCATTAACTAGTCAAAGAGCAAAATAATACCTACTCACAAAGATTTTTTTTAATTTTAATGGTGGAGAAAACAAGTACACTAAAAACATAAACAGGATAAATATTAAATTAGTAAGTTCATATAAAGTACTTCAATGTAAAATGATTTGGGAGAGAAGGCACTAGCAGTTGCTTTAATTAAGAAAGATTCATGTGGAAAATGGTGAATGACTTATTTTAAAGAAAGAAAAACACTCTTTGAGATGGATGTATTACAGATTATATTTCAGGAATGATTGGCAGTTATTATAAAGTTATTATAAAGATTATAAAGATACAAAAATAGAATGTATATGAGGAATAGAGAGAAGGTCAGTTATGCACAGAGTGTGCAATGACGAGTAGTGTTCAATGAGGCTGGAAAGAGAAGTGGGAGTCAGATTTTGTAGGGCTCTAAAAAGTGAAATATAGGAGTTACTTATTTTATCCTAAAGTCAATATGAAGGCAGTGGAATTGATTAATAGGGAACTGACATGGTCACATTGGCACTTAAAGAAAATTACATTTCCAGCCACATGGATGATGGACTAAAATGAAAAGAAACTTGAGACAATTAGAAGACAAATAGAAAACTACTATAAGAATCTAGTTAAGAGGAGATGAAGGTACAGGGGAGAATGTGTGAAAGAAGGTGGTACCTCTGTGAATGGAGTAAAAGAACTATATGCAAGACAGTGTGAATTTATCAACTCATTGAATGTTGTTGTTTATACTTTTTTTCAAATTTTACATAATGTTTCTTGAATTATACCTGAATTGGACTTTTTAAATGAGGCAAAGTTTCGCAAAGCCATCATTCTTACTTTGTCTTTGTTTTACTTTGTTTTACTTACTTACATAGTCATTGAAATCCAATCGCAGGACAAAAAGCTGCATGACTGACGATGATCTGATACACAGTGGATGCCTTACCATCTTTTAATTTTGAGTACCATGTCATAGGAAATAGAGGAAATTAACTAGAAAAGTGGATGACTAATATCCATGCCATGTTAAGTAAGACTAGTTGTGAGAAGTGGAGATATTTATTCTAAAGATGAATGTCCTGAAAAAGTTAGCTATTTCAGGAACTTGAATTATTGCATTGAATCATAGAATTAATATCAGAAAAGACCCTGAGAATGTTTTCTGTATGATCATTTCCATGTCTTTTGGAAAAAAGAATTATGACTATTTTTGCTTAGAAAAACAGGACAGAAATTGAACTATTGGTAGAATCACAGAAAGATCAGTTTTCTATAGTAAAAACAATAAAATCAAGGAAACAATCAAAATAAATTAAAAATATATTTCATGTCTACTAGCCAAAACTCCTTATTACAGTCTAAAAATAGACAAAGATGACCATGGCCTTAGTACCCGAAAAGGGACTTTTGTTTGTATATACATCGATACACACAAACTGCTGTATTTAACTGCTCTAGACATTATGTTCTTTAACTATAAAATTATTAATTTAAACTTGATGAATCCTAAGATTCCTTCACTTTTTAGAACTATGACTCTATGTTCCTCTGTTCTGTGAGGCTTATTCCAGCATTGATATAGCCAATTTTATTCATTCATTGTTTTCATTTGTTGATTTATTAATTAATTGATTGTCTGATTGATTTATAGATTTTTTATGGGTACAATTGAAAACCTTCAGGTTTCTTCCCTACTGGTTTCCTTCTCCTTGCCTCCAAAACTCTCCCTCCTAATAGAACCATATTTCTTTTTTTTCCCTTTCTAATTTTTAAAATTACTTTTAAAAGAACCTCAATATGACTTGTAAATTTGGAAAGCAAGAATTAGAGTGAAACTTTATCCCCATTTTTTAAGTCTACCTTGCTTTCTAGGCAATAATTTTTATTTCACATTTTTATTGTACCCAAGCTTAACAGAGACACACATCATTAGGCATGTATATCTCCAAACACAAGCTATTTATTATAAGGTTTTTAGAAAAAAAATTAAATCTCCAGGATACACCTTCAAGGAAGTATTTGTGAAAACACATTTGATGACTCTAAATGTATCTGTATTGATGGGCTTTCCAACTACTTAATGTTTTAAGGTAATTAAACCACAAAACCTCATTGAAGTAATGTTTAGGGCTGACTTAAACCCTTAAAAGCCATTAGCTCTTAACTGCCAAGTTGCTCTGAGTCTCAGGCTGCATGAAATTGAATCATATTTGAAGGGTTTTGCAAGCTAGTGGCAAAAATCATATAACCCCTACAGTTTTAAATCCCTCATCCAATACAAGTGATATCTAGAAAGAAGAAATAATTATGAATGCAAAAAAAGGAAGGCTTTGAACTTGATTTTGTATCCTGTGTTTTTCTTGTCATCTTTAGCTAATTAACTCCACTTAACTTATATTTTCCTCTAAACTAGCAATATTCTGAAGCAAGGCACTTATTTTCACTTTAAGCATTCAAAAAGGGAGATTGAGAAACTCACTTATCCAAGCAGTACTTAACTTATTCATACTTATGAATGTTTATAATAATAATAACTGACATTTATAAACTGCTTTAAAGCAGTTTATAGCCAATGTGTAATATACTTTTCAAACCTTGAAGTGTTACATAAATTGGAGCTACTCTTATTATTTACTTTGCAAAATATTTAAAATATTAAGCTTGCTTGTTGTTCTTGTTGTTGATTATTTTATTTTGCCACCATTTGTAGATTAGTCCAAACCTTTGAGAGATTATTTTTTTTTATATAAAGATTTTTATTTACAAAACATATGAGTGTTTTTTCAACATTGACCTTTGCAAAAACTTTTTTTCCCGAGCTTTTCCCCTCCTTCCCCCCACCCCCTACCCCTAGATGACAGGTAATCCAATACATGCTAAATAGGATAAATTATATGACAAATACAATACATGTATACATATCTATACAGTTATCTTACTGCACAAGAAAAATCAGATCTAGAAAGAGAAGAAGAAAAAACAACCTAGGAAGGAAAACAAAATTCATGGAAATATTCACAGAAAGCGTTAAAATGCTGTTAAAATGTGTTGTGGTTCACACTCAGTTCCCACAGGTCTCTCTCTGGATGTACATGACTATCTTCATCGCAGAACAACTGGTTTGA
>JAJPUD010005337.1:2244-79575 GCA_023553655.1 Myrmecobius fasciatus
CTCCCAAATTAGGTGGGAATTACAGCTACATAGTTTTTATAGGTGGCAGGGAAAGTGTCCCTTAAATCTGTAGTGATGTGGAAAATGCCTTCAACACCAATTGAGCTTAATAGCCACTTATTGTGGGCTAGATGGCACCAAAGAGAAATATTACATTAGTGAAACAGGACACAAAGAATCCATATTAAAATGAGAAACTCAGATTATTTTCTTTGTCCTTACCAAGGAATGACTGGTATCTTGCTGTTACTTGTTTAGATTTGATTTTGTTTGAAACTCTTAGAAATTGCCACACTCCAAAGACTGTCATAAAAGCAATATTGTGGAGGAGCAACTGATGTTAGGAGTAGAGGAAATGTGAATTGGTAAGTCCAAAACACTCAGTGTTCATCCACTCAGTGGCTAATAATTGTTTTTTTTTCTTATTCTTTTTTTTTGTGAGGCAATTGAGTTAAGTGACTTGCCCAAGACCACAAAGCTAGTAAGTGATAAGTGTATGAGGTCAGATTTGAATTCTGTTCCATTTGACTCCAGGGTCGCATGATTAAGTTTTTTTTTCAGGATATGCACTGATATTCCATCTCTGTAAAAAGTCAAAGTTAAATTATTTAAGAGTTGCAATTATGATCTATGTTTAAATCACTAGAAGCCAGGATCATCAGATTTCTAGCTGCAAGGAAGCTTATTGATAATCTGGTTTAACTAATTTTATTGGTTAAATTGAAGACCACTGGGTCAAAAAATACCCATGATTACACAGGAATTAAGTAGCAAAGTCAAATCCTATATATTCTGACTCTAAGTGAAATCGTTTTCCCATTATTACCAATTAACTGTTTTGCAGTTTTATGGTATTAAAATGCAGTTCTCTCCAAATCAGTTTCATAACTGGAATTGATTAACATAGAAAAAGGAACACTGGACAGTCACAAGCCATCTTTGCTACATCTGGCTAAGAGCTTAAGCTTTTCTCATCTACAAAAGGAGCAAATTAGACAGTTTAGTTATAAGCTTTATTCCTTATAAACATTTATTTCATCATACTACATAGGTCATTCATTAACTAAATAAAATAGATGATATCAATGATAATGACCAGTGCTTAACATAGTTTTTTTTTTTTTTGTACAGAGTTATCTACATGTTTTCTTTTCTATTTGAATCTGAGCTCCTTGAGAACAGGAACTATCTTTTGCCTTTCATTGTAAATCCAGTTTTTAGCACAGTGATAGCATATTGTGAGCACTTAATAAATGTGTATTGCCTAACAAGTACTTAATAAATGTTGTAACATTTGTGCCTATATTTAAAGTTTGAATGCTAATATTTGTGTTTGAGTCATTATTTTGCTAAGCTAAAAACTTTATATTCTCTTTCTCAAAGTTGAAGGTGTAAAATATGATTTCCTCTAAGTATTTTAGAAGTCTCAGATGGAATATATTCATTCATCAAAAAATATTCATTGAATATATATAATGCAGTAGAACCTGGAGGAGATACAAAAAATAATATGACATAATACATGATATGGAGGAGTTTACAATCTTATTGATAGAAAGACATTGATTATCTCTAAAGTTCCTTGCAAATCTGAATTTTTATAATTTTATGATTCTTTTATGGACATTGCGGGGATAACATTACTAGCCTACATAACTAAAGGTAACCTAGATAGAGATGCATTCTCGGCATTCACAATCACAAACTTAAAAAAAGAAAAGAAAATGATGGGATACCAATTAGAAGACATATTCTATCTCTCATGTAGTATCAACATCGGTTCCATCTGACTATTTTTGTTTATCTCCCATGTTAATGGTGACCAATAGCATGAGCTTAGTTATTTTTTATTAAAGGTTTTTATTTTCAAAATATATGCATAGATGATTTTCAAGATTTTCCCTTGCAAAACCTTGTGTTCCAAATTTTTCCCCTCCTTTCCCCTCACCTACTACCTTAGATGGCAGGTAATTCAATATGTGTTAAACATGTGCAATTCTTCTATACATATTTCCACATTTATCATGCTGCATAAGAAAAATCAGATTAAAAAAGTGAAAAAGAAAACAAAAAATGTGAAAATACTACTGAGTGATCCACACTCTGTCCCCACAGTCCTCTCTCTGGATGCAGATGGCTCTCTTAATCACAAGACCAGTGGAACTGGCCTGAATCACTTTGCTGTGGAAAAGAGTCATATCCATCAGAATTGATCACTATATAGTCTTGTTGTTGCTGTGTATAATGATCTCCTGGTTCTGCTCACTTCACTCAGCATCAGTTCATGCAAGTCTCTCCAGGCCTCTCTGAAATCATCCTGCTGGCCGTTTCTTACAAAGCAATAATATTCCATAACATTCATATACCATAATTTATTCAGCCACTCTCCATTTGATGGGCATCCCTTCAGTTTCCAGTTTCTAGCCACTACAAAAAGGGCTGCCACAAACATTCTTGCACATGGGGGTCCTTTTCCCTTTTTTATGATCAGCGTGAACTTATTTAACAATGAGACAGAGTTACTGGTCAATCCTCCTTTGATTGAAACACTAATGCGCTGCACCCAAGTCCATGGAGCACTTGGAAGAAACAATATGCTGTCCATGGTCCCCAATGAGAAGATAATAGCCATGCTCTGTCTGCTTCCCAAAGGTGAGTAGCAGCCACACCTGTATTTTGGGCATGTGTAGGGTGTCCTGCAAGAGACACACATAACACTGTATATCACTGAAAATTTATCTTAATCCTTCATATTTACTTGAAGCCAGATTTCTGTGGTAATTTTCTTGGCTGACACTTAGATCTAACAGTTGGGCCTATTTGTCCTACTTATTCTCTGAGGACAGGGCTCAGGTTTGGGGACTTGTGAGTGAATCTTATTTTATTTGTGGAAAGTTTCCTGCCTTCTCTCAAGATAGGAAGATAATATCTATGTCATTGTCTTTAATTAGCTGTTAACACATCCCTCTTATGACCTAAAGCAGTTGTCTGTGGCTGATGCATAAGTAGAAACCCAGTGATCAAATTAAAACTCATTTATCTTTTTTTCTCCTTGACAATGATCTCTAAATTTCTCTTTATACTTCCCTGGGTGCAGGAAGTAATAGCCTTCCTGTTCTTTGCTCTGATCAGACATATTGGCAAATCTGACTCAATATTGGTGGTAATGAGTCCACTATAATCAGATCCTGCAACAATCTTTCCTTGGCTTTTTTCTCTCTATCCATACTCTTCTTTGGCAATCTCACTCACTCTTATGCACTCAACTACCACTACCATGCTATTAACAGATATAGTTTTCCATATATATATATATATATATATATTTCTAGCTTGACTTCAGCCTTTCATCTCCAGGTTCCCATAAGAAATCAACACCCAAATGTTCCCCTAGCATTTAAAATTTAACATGTGCAAAATATCTAGTATATGAAAAATCAGACGATCTTTCCCCCTTAATCTGCTCCTTTTTCAAACTTATGTAAGTGACTTTACCTTTAATCCAATCTCTCATATTTGAAAATTTGTTAATATTTTTCCTCTTGTTTTTTTTTCCTATCATAATGTCACTTACCAAGTTCTATTAATTCCATCATTGAAATAACTCTGATACAAGTTCTACTATCTCTATTTCCACTGCCACCAGTTTGGTACAGGTTCTCATCATGGCAATTGAGATACAGTCTAAATTAGAGTATTGACATCCATGTCCCCTCCATTTACATTATCTGTGTATATAGGTAGATATTCACAAACACACACATTTACCTATATACAATGTTTATCTGCCTGACATTCATCCATCTATCTATCATATATCTATATTTACTCTATCTTATATATACATAGTTATTGGCATGTTGTATCCCCTAATATAATGTGAGCTCTTTGAGGTTAGGGATCCTGTTTTTGCTTTTCTTTGTATATGATCAGTATTTAGTGTGATCATAATAAGTACTTAATACTTGCTGACTAATTTCACTGTAGAGTCAAACTATCAGTTGTATCTAATGTAAACCACCTTGAGAGAGTAGTAGTTATCTATTTATGTCCATAAAAATGATATTTTTAAAATACCAGAAATGACTGCAGCATAAAGAAATTAAAATCAGAATAATGATATATATATACATACATACATATATATATATATGTATTTATAGGATCATGAAGAATAAAAACTGAGGCCTTCGAAGCTGTAGTGACCTCTGGGTCACAATGATAATCAGAAGGAAAGGTGGATTTTGAAGGCAGGTTCTCTAACACTGAATTAATTCTCTCTTCTCATTGTTTCCACTGCTTCTGACCAATTAGAAAGTATGAAGCAGAAGGTAGGCTGTTTTACATTTTTTTTAAAAAGCATCCTTTAAAAAATCATAACAGAGAATTTGAATTTTTTATAAGTTTTTTTTAAATAAAAACAAATCTTTAAGTAGCATCACAGCAAAAAAATCTTGGATTTGGAGTTAAAAGGTCAAAGAAGGGAACTCAATTCATTTACCTATTAGGTGGCTAATCCTGGACTGGCTATTTTACACCATGAATCTAAATTTCCTCATCTGTAAAATCAAATTAGTAACTAAATGGCCTCTAAGGTCCTTTCCAGGTATAGTTCTATAATCCTCTGAATGTTTTTTTTGTTGATGTTTTTGTTAAATTTACAGTGTTATCAAGATAACTCCAAGGGGATTTAGGAATGCTTTTTTCTTTTCTTTTTTCTTTTTTTTTTGCTTTTTCTTTTCATTTGTTCATTTGTTCCTTCTCTTTCTTCCTTCTCTCTCTCTCTCTCATCTCTTTCTTAGTTTGTTTCTTTTTTCTCTTCTTCCCTCCATTCTTTTATTACTCCCATTTTATATATGAGAAAATTGAGGCTACAAACACAGCTAATAAGTGACATGCTTTGTCATTGTGCCTAGCAAAAGTTGATGCTTGATAAATCTCTTTTTATTCGAAGCCCAGGGAGATTTAGTAAATTGTCCAAGATTACTCATATTTGAACCCTATCTTTCCACTATACTACATACACTATGCGGTACTGCCTCCAAAGGTCTGCATTTGTCATTGCTTGTTTAAGAATTCTGGCTAGTGACTCTCCCTCCTTGGGTCCTTAAAGAACATTCTACCTATTTTTGAATTGAGTGGTCACAATGTAAAGTGGCCATAAGGTTTATCATGAAGACTTTTTTTTCTAGTGATGTACAATTTGGCTTTTATCCTTGGATGCTCTTTGGAGTCTGGGAAATTTGCACATCTTTTATCTTTAGCAAGCAGGTTATTTTAAGGCCAGAAAATATAGTCAGCCATTCACAGCTATCGAGTTCAGGTAAAACTTTTATCTCCTAATAGATTTTTTTTTGGTCCTCCTAAGTAACACCTGTTTCCATTTTATCCACAGAAATTACTTGTGAGTGTTGCTAAGTTCGGGTATGCTTTCCTGTAATTTTCCTGGAGTCACCTAGGATTTCGAGGAGGACAGACGGGAAAATATCTCAGTGGTTTCCTTTTGGCCCAGCCTTGATCATTTGAAATCATGCCGGTGGTTATCCCTTTGCCGTCTTTATCCAAACTAGCCTCCCTTTATAGCCCCATCTGGAGCTCTTGGCCCAATGCTAGAGAAGGACAGATTCTGAGCAGATGGTTTATCATGGGCACTGGCACGTGGTTTGGCTGAGGATCCTATGTCTAATACCTCAGAGTTTGGGAAGCTGTTGAGTGGCAAGTGACTCAAAGCCTTCCGCATGACCAGAATGGCTTTGCTTATTGGATTGAATGAGAAGCTCAGAGTAAATATCCAGAGAGCAGCAAGTCTAGAGATCTGAAACATTACATTATTCCAAAACCATTCATAGTCCATAATATCCAATCAATCACTTGGCTCCTGTCAATTGCCTACTATGTATCAAGTAAAGTCATGGTACCACATACCCACTAAAACATGCAGAATCGTAGAGAAAGTAGGCTCAGATAAAGAAATAACTTATACCAAAGGGGAAATTCACAGCTGGTTGCTGGAAGCTATTTTTCCCCTTTGTGGCATACTTTTGGAATTCCCCTTAGATATGCTATACTCTGGAACAACTGGGTCACACAGTATATTAGAGTACCAGTTCTGAAATCAGGAAGACTCATCTTTCTCTGTTCAAATCTGACCTCAGGCACTTCATCATTATGTTAAAGAACTATTGCAAAGAATTGCCTTTTTGATACCAATTAATAATATGGGGAGGAGGTCATACCAAGTCAAGGCTTTGAGTTATCATGCCCCAGAAACAATCTCCCAACTCTTCAGGGCTACCCCAGAGTCTGAGGGAAGATTTAGCAGCTTGATTCTGGAGAACCTAGGTTTCTAAAGGGGGGTGACTATTTTGTCTTCTTATCCCAAGAATATTACTGGACACATATTACTTACTTGACAAAGTATTTATTGATTGATAAAGGCTTATTGATTGATTGAATATTATTTGTTCCTGGGCAAATCATTAAACCCTGTTTTCCTTAGTTTCCTCATCTGTAAAATGAGTTGAAGGAAATGACAAAGCATTCTAGGATCTTTACCAAGTAATGGCCCTAAATGGGGTCTTGGCAGAGTTAGAGATGACTGAAATAACTAAAGAACAACAATGTTATGCTGTTTTCCTGGGCTGATTTTAGTGACTTGAATCCGTTTTTTTTCTCATGTCATCTCTTTTAGAGTTCTTCAAATACCAAACAGAATATTTTGTATTTTATCCTAGAAATAATAAGAAACTTACAAGAGTTTTATGAGCAGAGAAGTTACCTATTCAGAACTGCATTTCAGGACTTTAAATTTGCCAGATATGTGGAGGATGGACTGTAATGGAGGATAGGTTTGAGTCAGGAAGATCAGATCAAGAGGCTATTACAAAAGTTCAGGAAAGAAATTATGACCTGGATTCCAGGCAATTCCAATAGACTTGTGATGAAAAGTGCCATCCACATCCAGAAAGAGAACTATGGGGACTGAATGTAGATCAAAGCATTGCATTTTCAACTTTTGTTATTCTTGTTGTTTATTTGTTTTTTTCTCTTGTTTTTTTCTCTTTTGATCTGATTTTTCTTGCACAGCATGATAAATAAAGAAATATACTTTGAAGAATTGCACATATTTAATCTGTATTGGATTGCTTGCTCTCTTCAGGGAGAGGAGAGGGAGAAAAATTTGGAATGCAAGGTTTTGCAAAGATGAAAGTTAAAAACGACCTTGAGTGTATTTGGAAAAAAATAAAATGGTATTAAAAAGAAATTATAATCCGAATTAGCCAAGTGAAATAGATATGAGATGTAGAACAGAATTCATTAAGTGTTGGCAAATGATTGGTTATATAGGATAAGGGAAAATAAAGAGTAGAGAATACTTTGTGGGTTGTAATCCTAGATTACTGGATGAATATTAGTACCCTAGAAAATTAGGAAAAAGGGATGAGTTTTAGGGAGAAGATGAGTTCTCTTTCAGACAGGATGGATTTGAAACACTTTAGGACATTTTATTGGAAATGCTCAATAGGAAGTTGGTGATAAGGACTTGAAGTTCAGGAATATAACTAAGATACTTATATCTTAGATTTGTCTGTCTAGATATTATAATCAAATATATAGAAGCTGATGAGATATTCATGACAGGATAAAGAAGAAATGAAGAGTTCTCAAAGAGTTTTGACAGATATTGATGATCAGATAATCCTTCAAAAACAGTAACAATGAGCAGTCAAATAATTAGAAGATAAATAAGAAAGAGCAGTGTTATGAAAACCCAGGCAAGATCTTCAAAGCAACTAAAATGTGTATAGGCTTTCTCCCTAGATACCACTACTAAGCATATGTTATTGGTGATGTTCAGTCTTTTCACTCATATCCAACTTACCATGACCTTATTTGGAGTTTTCTTGACAAAAATAGTGAAGTGGTTTGCTATTCCCCTTCTCAGCTCATTTTACTGATAAGGAACTGGGCAAACAAGGTTAAGTGACTTGCCACACAACTAATAAGTATCTGAAGTCAGGTTTGAATTCAGTAAGAAGAGGCCTGATACTCTCCATTCTGTCACCTAAGTGCCCTATGATGCATATACCACAAAGGAATCAAAGAAAGAATAAAATAATCCATGTGAACAAATTATTTATTGCAGCACATTTAATTGCAAAAACTAGAACTTAAGTTGGTATCCATCAAAGTGGGGGATGATGAAGCAAGTTATGGGATATAAATGTAATATGATATTATTATACCATAAAATGATGGAAGGGATAGATTCAGAGAAACTAAAAAGATATGAATTGATGGAAGGAAGTGAATAGAATCAAGAAAACATGTATACAGTAATTGCAATAATGTAAACAATATCTTGAAAGACTTAAGAATTCCAATCAATGTAATGACCAATTGATTCCAGAGGCCAGATGATTTCACTCTTTTGCATTTCATTCCTGTCTCACTTGATGAGGTGACCTTATTCCTTACCAAGTCTAATTCTCTATATGCTCAAACAATCCCATTCCATTTTATTTCCTCCAACATGTTATCTCCTCTGCTATCCCCAATCAAAGCCAAGGGAAATAGCTATGAGATTTTTATTTATTTATTATTTATTATTTTTATTTTTATTTCTCCTTTTTAAAATTTTTAATCTCTCCTTTTCTTTTTTTTATTAAAGCTTTTTATTTGTATGACATATGCATGGGTAGTTCCCCAGCATTGATCTTTACAAAGCTTTCCATTACAAATTTTACCTCCAGTCCCCTCCCCTCCCCTAGATGGCAGGAAGTCCACTACATGTTAATAATGTTAAAATACTTGACAAGTTGTGCAAGGAAAATCCTATCTACAAGAAAAAAAAGAAAATCAGAGAAAGGCAACACAATGCAAGCAAATGTCAATAGAGATCATGAAAATGTTACGTTATGGTCCATATTTCATTTCCCTCTCTCTGGGTGTATATGGTTTTCTTCAGTGAACAATTGGAACTGGTTTGAGACAATTCTTTGTTGCAGAGAGCCATGTCCATCAGAATTGATCATCATGTAATACTGTTGTTGCTGTGTATGATGATCTCCTGGTTCTGCTCGTTTCACTCAGCATCAGTTCATGCAACTCTCTCCAGGCCTCTCTGAAATCGTCCTGCTGGTCGTTTCTTACAGAGCAATAATATTCCATAACATTCATATACCATAATTTATTCAGCCACTCTCCAATTGATGGGCATCCATTCAGTTTCCAGTTTCTAGCCACAAACATTCTTACACATGTGGGTCCCTTTCCCTCCTCTAAGATCTCTTTGGGATATAAGCCCAATAGAAACACTGCTGGGTCAAGGGGTATGCACAGTTTGATAACTTTTTGAGCATAGCTCCAAATTGCTCTCCAGAATGGTTGGATCTGTTCACAGTTCCACCAACAATGTATTAGTGTCCCAGTTTTCCCACATCCCCTCCAACATTCATCGTTATCTTTTCCTGTTATTTTAGCCAATCTGACAGGTGTGTAGTGGTACCTCAGAGTTGTCTTAATTTGCATTTCTCTGATAAATAGTGATTTGGAGCAACTTTTCATATGAATAGAGATGGTTTTCATTTCATCATCTGAAAATTGTCTGTTCATATCCCTTGACCACTTATCTATTGAAGAGTGTCCTGAATTCTTATATATATGAGACAATTCTCTATATATTTTAGAAATGAGACCTTTATCAGAACCATTAAATGTAAAGATGATTTCCCAATTTATTGCTTCCCTCCTAATCTTGTCTGCATTAGTTTTATTTGTACAGAAACTTTTTAACTTAATATAATCAAAATTATCCATCTGGTGTTCAATTAGGAGTTCCAGATCTTCTTTGGACATAAATTTATTCCATCTCCACAGGTCTGAGAGGTAAACTATATTATGTTCCTCTAACTTGCTTACAAAGTCACTCTTTATATCTAGATCATGAACCCATTTAGATCTTATCTTGGTATGTGGTGTTAGGTATGGGTGAAGCCCTAATTTCTTCCGCACTAGTTTCCAATTTTCCCAGCAGTTTTTGCCGAATAGTGAGTGCTTATCCCAAAAACTGGGGTCTTTGGGTTTATCAAACACTAAATTGTTAAGGTTATTGCCTAGATTGTCCTGATAACCAATGCTGTGCCACTGATGGACTGCTCTATTCCTTAACCAGTACCAAACGGTTTTGAGGACCACTGCTTTATAATATAGTTTTAGATCTGGTACAGCAAGGCCACCTTCATCTGCCTTTTTTTTTCATTAATCCCCTTGAAATCCTTGACCTTTTGTTCTTCCAAATGAACTTTGCTACTATTTTTTCTAAATCTGTAAAATAATTTCTTGGGAGTTTGATTGGTATGGCACTAAATAAGTAGACTACTGGTTCCCTTCTTAGTGCCTACAAACATGCCCATGTTTCCCCTATCCTGAACTTACTTGATCCTTCCATCCCCTCTATCAGCCTGTACCTCTTCTGCTGTTTGTAGTAAACCCCCATTTTCAACAAGTGCCTCTACTTTCTTTCCTCTCACTCTCAACCACTTATACTCTAACTTGTAATCTTATTTCACCAAAGATATTCTTTCCAAAGTTTCTAATGATCATTTAATGATCTTTTTCTCAATTCTTTTCTCTAATCTTTGATACTGTTGATCACTCTCTCCTCTTTCATATTCTCCTTTCTTTAGCTTTTTTATTTATATTAACCATGCAGATAAATTTAAACGCAAGGTATCATATATTGGAGAGACTGTATAGGACACTGGGAAAGAAGGATTTAGCAGAATGATAGACCATCATTTACCTTGCAGCCTCAAGTATAATTCTTCTCTGAATGGGAACTGAGGAATATTTGAGAGCTTTATCCCATTATACTTGCTCATGGGCTCCTGTGAATCTTTATCATCTTATATATTATCTGGAGGTTGAAATAATGAATGAATTAACAAGCATTTAATAAGAATCTGCTTTGTGCTGGGCACTAGGGAAATAAAGACAAAAAAGTAACTAAAACAATCCCTGATCCAAGCAATTTATAGCTTATTAGGAAATATAATATGTACATATAATATTATTTGTTCATATAGTATATAAATTATGCATATAAATATAGTATGACTCTATGAATGTATATTACTTATACATATTTTGTTATTTGGTTGTTTCATTCACATTTGATTCTTTATAACTTCATTTGGGGTTTTCTTGACAAAAATGCTGGATTGATATGCTGTTTCCTTCTCCAGCTCATTAAAGATAAGCAAATTGGAGCAAACAAGGTTAAGTGATTTGCCTAGGATCACATAGTTAAATAAGTATTAAAGATCAAATTTGAACTCAGGACCAGAGTAGGCAATATAGCTACTGCATCATCTAGTTGCCAAATTACATATATATATACATATATGTGTATATATATATGTAAAATTATTAAAGATATCACAGATACATTTGAGTATGTTAAATGTAACTATATATATAGTATGTATATATACTATATGTATATATATACAGTTATATATATATACTATATTATATATGCACTATATATATACAGTTACATATATACTATATTATATGTATAATATAGTATATATATATACAGTTACATTTAGCATACTCAAATGTATCTGTGATCTCTTTAATAATTCTTTTCTATGATGCGGGTAATCCTGTCCATCTCTATATATCCTATGCAATTCTTACCAATGTCCTACCATAACTTAACTTCAGGGGGACTATGCAATATAATGGATGTCTCCCTTCATTTTCTTTTACCTGATTGTAAAGGTATGGTGTAGCACTGTGTGGCTGTATACCTGTTATCACTCATTCTTGCTATGTGATTACACCATCTTCTCTTCTTGTTATATTGTTCCTCAATAATATCTTTTACTAATGATCTTCTTTGGAGTTATTATTGGTGATATGTTGCAATTTGCTCATCCATACCATTGCCTTTCCATTGCCCTCTGTAGTATGTTCATTTTTCATTATTTAGAGGTAATTTTGTTCCTTGTCATATGTGCTTAGAGCAATACCAGTTAAATTTTGATACTGAAAAGTTAGGCATGAACTGATGCTGAGAGAAATGAGCAGAACCAGGAGATCATTGTACACGGCAGCAACAATACTATATGAGGATCAGTTCTAAGGGACATCACTCTCTTCAACAATGAAATGCTTCAAACCAATTCCAATTGTTCAGTGAAGAAAACCATATACACTCAGAGAGAGGGATGTGAAATGTGGCCCACAACATAACATTTTCATGTTCTCTATTAAGGTTTGCTTGCATTGTATTTCCTTTATCGGATTATTCTTTCTTGTAGATACGATTTCTCCTGAACAAAAAAAATGATGTGTGGCAATAACTATACATATATTCGATTTGTCAAGTATTCTAACATAATTATCATGTAGTGGATATCCTGCTATCTAGGGGAGGGGTGGGGAGTAGGGGGGAAAATTTGTAACAGAAAGCTTTGTAAGGGCTAATGTTTAGGAATTACCCATACATATGTTTTGCAAATAAAAAGTATTAATTAAAAAAAGAAAAGTTAGACCTTTCCTTCAGTGATAAATATGGAGAAATAAAGGTTTTTAAAATTTTTGTAAGCAATTCAACCCATTCTAGTATTCCTTTTCAAATCTGGGCCCAACTCATTGTCCTTCTGTACTGTTTATCCTAGATAGACATATTGATGGACAAACTCCAAAGGGTTTCCAAACAAATGCATGTTGAAACCTGAGCAATTAGATATTCCTCCTCATTTTGGACCTTTCTATGTGGATGGAAAGGTCAAACTCTGTTGAGTGATTATAGATCTCATTCAGTAGACTCTACAATGTTCTGGGGTTTGATGAAATCAGCACAATGTCATCCATAAAACAGGAGCATTTGGAAAGCATAACCTTTTACAGGCTAGCCCTCTTCAACCTCCTGTACTATGTGCTGGATGTCCTCCCTCATGTTGGCAAAGGCCTTTGGCAAGTCTTCATACCCATATTCTATTCCTCTGCTGATGTTTAATATTAAAGTCACTTAAAATAATTATTCCCATTGTAATACCTTCCAAGGAATCTAGGAATCTTGAATGATATTGTTGTATGGATAAGAGACATCTTATAAAAGAGCTTCTATGGTGACATTCTGTTTTACTTAAATACGTTTTCCATAATTAATAGATTATAGATGTATATACACACACATACACAGAGTATCAATAACTAACATTTATATAGTACCAGACACTGTTCTAGGTACTTTAAAGTTATTATCATCTCATTTTATCCTCACAACAACATTATAACATGGATGCTATTATTATCTTTATTTTTAGGGATGAAGAAATTGAAATAAATAGAGGTTAAATGACTTGGTTAAGATCACAAAGGTACTAAATGTCTATTGCCATATTTGGACTCAAGTCTTTCTGATTTCAGGTCTAATACTCTAGCCACTACACCATCTAGCAGCTCATATTTACTCCATATTTTCACTTAATTGTAATATGATAAAAACATGATCTCATTATTGAATAATGCTTCTGAAATGTTTTTTGTCTGCTACTACTCCTATTGAGGATGCTCTCTGATAATTTGTGTGTGTGTGTGTATGTGTGTGTGTAGATGAGAGATCAGCCATATAAGTGAGTAGTTTTTTATTTTTTTCGGTCACTCTTTTCAAAATTGAGATTCCCTCCTGCATATACACAAATTGGTATCTTCCTGTTTTTCAAACCAACCTCCCACCCCTTTTTTTGATTTCTCAATGCCTAAAAAGTATCATCTCTAGAAGATATGTTTATATTCATTTACTTGTTTGTTGTTTCCTTGAATTTCATTTCTGCCCTTTTTATATAAGCACATATGGAACAATGATATCAAAGTACAAGTATAGTGGTTCTAATCATTAACCATTGTATACCTACTGCTCCATTTGATGAGTATTGACCACTGTGTCCTCCTGGATATCCTTTTCTGTTTGGGTTGATGTCTCATTGCTTCTCTTTCTTCGCTCTCTTCCTACTTGTCTGACTTCCTCTTCCACATTATACCTTCTAATTATAAGTCTTCTCCAAGACTCTTCCATTTCTTTCTATATTGTCTCTCTTGATGATGTCATCAGCTCCTATGAATTCAATAATCAATTCTAGGCTGATGATTCCCACTCCCTGGCATTTCTCCTGAGTTCCAATCCTCCCTCTCCAGCTTTCTATTAGATGTTTTGTTGTCTCAAATTTGACATATTTCAAATAGAACTCATTATCAATCTAGAATCACTCCTGTTATTAATTTTCCTGCTCCACCATTATTCTGGTCAACCAGGTGTCCAAAGTGGGAATCATCCCTAACTCCTTATTCTTCCTCTCCTCATCTATCTAATCACATGGCAATTCTGATTCCATCATATCTCTTAAATCAATTCCTTCTCTCCACACAAATGACCACCACCTTCAATAGCTTTACTCTGGACTTCTGAAATTACTTCCTAAGTAATCTGGTGCCTCATTTCCCTCTCTTCTTCATTCTACCCTCTATATAATTACCAACTAGGAAGCTGTGTTGTGTAGTGGATAGAGCATTAGTCCTGGAATCAGGAATATTCATTTTCATGAGATCAAATCTGACATCAGACACCAGTTTGTGTAATCCTGGGCAAGTCATTTAACTTTGTATGCCTCAGTTTCTCATTTGCAAAATGAGTTGGAACAGGAAATGACAGCTCTAATATCTTTGCCAAGAAAACTCCAAAATGGGATCGTGATGAGTAAGACATAAATGACGGCACAAAAATTGGTTCCCAATGTGATATTCCTAAGCACATGTATAAACATTCTGGTCAATAAACTCTGGTGGCTCCTCATTATTTTTATGACCAAATACAAATATGTTTGGGATTTAAAGTCCTAAAGAACTTGTCTCTGACCTACTTTTCTAACTTCATTATGCATTACTCCCTTTAAATTATTCTGTGGTCTAGTTAGATTGACCTTCGTATTGTTTCTCATACTAGACATTCCATCTCCTTCCTTTTTGCCATTGTACAGGTTTTGTACAGGTTGCCTTATGTTCATTGAATGGACTTTCTCCTTAATTCTACCTTTTAGAATCCTTAACTTCTTTTTAAAATGCAATTAAAATGCTACCTTCTTATGGGACATTTTTTAATTCCTCAGTGATTCATGCCTTTCCCACAGTTGTCTTGTTTGTGTTTTGTAAATGTATATATACATAACTCATTCTCCCCCCCTTAACTGAATATAAACTTGTTGAGAAAAGAGGGTTTTTCCCACTTTTTTGTCTTTGTAGCTTCAGCACCTAGCATAGTTCCTCACATCTAATAATTACTTGATAAATTATTGTGGATTGATGGAGTATATAAGGATTGACAGGGAAGAAAGGTGGCAATTATTTCCTTTTCACTTGAGGTCTTTGGGTATAACATATTTGCTATATGGGAAAATATTGTGGAGTGATTTCCTGTTAGTGCAGACTTTAGATAAGATGAACCCCGAGCTCCCTTAAAACTTATATTCTTTGATTCTGGGATCTAAATCCAAAGAGAATCTTATATCCTACTTAGCAGCCAACTTCTTTCTATAGTCAATGTCTTTTAGGTTCTGACTTTAGGAGTTCTTGATTGGTCTTAATCCTTAGCCTAGCTTAGACCACATCTTCATCAGTTCATTCTGGGTTCTTTTCATTAATTTATAAAAATTATAAATTAATGCAGCTAAGTGGCACAGTGGATAGAGCACCAGCCCTGAAGTCAGGAAGACCTGAGTTCAAATCTGGTCTCAGACACTTAACACTTCCTAGTTGTGTGACCTTGGGCAAGTCACTTAACCCCAATTGCCTCAGAAAAAAATAATAAAATAAAAAAATAATAAAATAAATGCTATCTACAGTTCCATTAAGAGAAAGATAATATCCAGGCCTAGGGAAGTGATAATCTATTTTTCAGAACACATATGAATTAGTATATTCATTTTGGAACACAATATTTTAAAATGGATAATGATAATGTTGAAAGGAGGGCACTGGGGATGATGTAGAACCTTTGGTGCCTACCATATTATGATCAATTGATGTAAGGAAGGATGGAGAAGAGAAGACTTAAGGGTGACATGATAAATGTTTTCAAATATTTGAAGATCTATCATGTAGAAGAATAATTAGATTTTTTTCTAAATTTTTGGAGGGGAATAACTAGGACTGAAGGTGCAAGCTGCAGACACATTTAGGATCCATATAAATGTAACCAGTAGGTGGTGCTATAGGAGTTTCCAACTACGTGCCAATTACAGTAAATTGTGACTAGGATTTGTGTATATACCACCTGTCAGTCACCTCCTAGCTCCACCCCTTAAATTATGTCTCTGAGACTTCCATCATCTAGAACAGGGGTCTTTAAGCTTTTGTTTGTGTGTCAGGAATCATTCTTGCAGTTTAGTGAAGCTCAAATTTGCTTTGGAGAATTTTCCAAATGCATAGAATGACACATGAAGGATCCCAAGGGAAACTGATAATATTGAAATAAAGATGTATTTTTTTCCATCAAAATTCACAGGTACCCTGAAATTTCTGAGCTAGGATTACATATACTAGTGTATGTGTATGTTCTACACACTGGTCATTCCCTTTCTTTCTTTTGTATTGCAAATCAAAAGCATCTGAACAAAGGATTGTTGTCTAAGAAAATTTAAATTAGATAAAATAAAAATAAAGATTAGTAAAATCAGGTTGATTACTTACTTGAAGTTTAGAAAATAGTTCCATTTTTAAGAAACTTCCCATTAGGCTGGAAGTTGTCTTTCTCTCTCTAGATATCCAGCCACAGCTTGGGATCAAGGGTGATAGCTAATCTGGAAATTCAGTGTCTTATTTTTAGATTTCCTATCCCTTTGTTAAAGAGAGCTGGATGCATGAAGCTATCTCATGACCTAATGTCTATATTGAGATTTGAGGGTGTTATGGAAACTTTAAATGATTCCTATATTCACAAGCATAGGAACAAACAGGAATAGCAAAAGATTGGGGTCCAAGGGAACTTTGCTCCAGGATATGGAAGTTCAGTGAGTTTTAGTCTAATTTGATACTTTCAGCTTTGAAATTAAATGCTGCTGAAGTTCCCCAGAGACTCAAGTTCCCTATATAGTTAAATCCAGTGTAAATAGTAGCAAAAAGATACAGTTTTCCTTTCTCCTTGGAGTTGTCTTGCTTTAGCATCCATCTTTCCTTGAGATTTCACCTTCATCTGGAAGGGCAGATTATCCAAATCGCTTTAATCCAATGCATCTCTTAAACCCAGAACCCAGAAGCAGAATAACCATCATTATTTTCATTACTTTCTCTCTTCTTCTTCAAACCTCATTATACAAGTCTTTCAATCCAATCCAAGTTGACACTAATGCAGCATTATCAATTACCTTGTCATACTGCATCTTGCTCCAGTTGAGGAGGATAATACTCCTTCACCTCCATATATAAATTGGAGAGAGGAGGGACGTTCCAGCAATCAGAACTGTACAAGTGGAATGGACTTCTTTGGAAGTAACTTTGCTTTTCTTCAGATATTCAAACCAAAGATATACGATCGTTTTGGAATATTATAGAGGACATTCTTATTTGGAAGATATTAGATGAGGTGATTTCTGGGGTCTTTTTTTATAGTTCTGAGATTCTGTGGTTCTATGAGCTCTCTAAAAACTTCACTTAGATTCAAATTTCTATCTCTTGACCTCAAAGAATCATCAGTTGTTTTTTTCTAGACTTCAGGTTATATCCCACAGCAGGGCTCAATCTATCTGTTTTTCAGAGAGCAATATAGCTCAAATGCACATTAGCATGTTAAAAATAGCAATATCTTACCCTGAGAAGCCTCACTATTAATTTTTATGAGAACAGTCAAGGTACTAAAGTCCTCACATTGATATATTTTCCTTTCTGGCCCTATTTCCTTTGGGGTTCAATCAGTTTTGGGGGAGTATGCATTTTTGCTTACTAAATCCATGTCTTTTATTGCCACCAGGTATATGGTTGAGGGACTAGTAGGGGTCACTTTGTTCTGAAACAATCATTCCCCCAAGAGATTGGAAAATAGATTAACATTTGCCTGACAGATGGAGTTGTGTATCGGTACAGCCATTTTGAAAAGCAATTTGGAACTATGCACATAAAATGGCTAAAATATCCATGCCCTTTGACGTAGAAATTCCACTACTGGGCATATACTTCAAGGAGGTCATTGTTAAGAAAAATATTACCATATGAACCAAGATATTTTTAACAGCATTTTTTGTCATAGCAAAGAACTGGTAACAAAATAGATGTCCATCTACTGGGGAACGGCTAAACAAATTAGGGTACGTGAATAAAATGGAGTTTTGTTATGCTGTAAGAACCAATGAATACAAAGAAACATGAAAGACTTATGTGGATTGATGAAAGTGAAGTAAACAGAGCCAAGAAAACAATTTACACAATGAATACAAAAATGTAAATGGAAAGAACACCCATAAAATAATTGGAAATAAATACTGCAGAATTACATAGAAAGAGTATGCAAAGAACAAGAAGAGATAGGAGAAGATAAAAAAAGTTTGCATAGTTCATAGGTGAGGAATGTTGCATATATTTTTATTCTTGTTTCGTGTATTGATCAGTTTTACTGATTTTTTTTTTGTCTTTTCCCTCTTTTTTTCTTTAAAAATGTTATGTCATGGTGGATGTCCAGGGAAATTGGGAAAAATTCTGATGAAGTAAAAACAAAAAAATCAATGAAATATTAATTAATATGGGTTATAAAGATGGGCTACAGAGTTGGAATAATTTTGTTATTACAGACACACTCATGCATTGTTGATTAACTTCCAAATTGATCTAATCCTAGAAAGCAATTTGGAATTATGCCTCCATGAAAAGGAAACAGTGGAAGGAAGTAGGAGGTAGGTTCCATCATGAGACTGCAGTGGAAGCAATGTGTTGAAGTTCACAAAATCAAAAGCACATCTAGGATTAGGGTGTGGAAAGGATGACTAGCATGTCCATGACCTTGACCCAGATTAAGCTGTTAGGGATGTAGTCCAAGAAAATCAAATAGATATCCATCAATTCGGGAATGACTCCATGAATTTTAGTACACTAATGTAAAGAAACATTATTATTTTGTAAAAAATGATTATTTTGATGGCTCTATTGATCATGGGAAGATAATCATGAAGAGATGCAGAGTTAAGTAAGTAGAACCAGAAAAACAATATACCTGATTGAAATAATATAAGTGAAATAATATAGAACAACAAGAAAACAATTGAAACTGAATTGCATAAAATTATAATGACCAAGATTGGCCCTCAAGTAGAGATATCTTTCCCTTCAACCCTGCTTTATTTTTTGAAGAGGTAGAAAAGCATGGATAAAGAAAATAACATAATATCAGACTTTTTCAATATGTTAGTTATTCTTTATAATTTTTTTTCTTTTTTCCTCACTCATATTCTTCATTATAAGGGATCATTCCATGGGAGTAAAAGGAACACACTAAGAAACAGATTATATGGAAACGAAAAATATTAAAACATTTTAAAAGACAATTTTCTCTGAATTTCTACTTTTCTTTTCCCTCTCCCCAGTACACTCAAGAGTGCATTGTGGTAAAGTGGGCTAAGAGTTATACTCAGATCCTACAAACTTCACTTCATGTCCTGATTCTTAATGGTATTCTCTATTGACTTTGGGCAAGTTCACCTCAGCCTCAGTTTCCAGATCTATAAAGAAGTTTTGATTAAATGATCTCTAAGATGTCTTCCAGCTTTAAATCTATGAACCTATGACCCTAAGGCTTTAGTTAATAAATAAGATTATGCTTTCCACATCTCCACTTCCTGGATCATGTTTTTGATATATGATGGATTGGCATAAGAAATTAAAAGGGCACTTTTTGGGGAGTTTTACCAACTGCAGATAACACACAAAGGCCAGAAGACAAGACAGAAGACTATGAACAAATATTTAACTGAAATTTTATAATAAGATTCTATAAATATCCCATAAAAGAAAAAGAAAAAATTCAGACTCCTCTTCTATGAAAACATTTTTACATAGATTTTCCAGATTGTGGGAGCACTGCACACCTAATCTCCATGTTGTGTAAGGGTTAACTGTATAATAGCTAATCAATCCAGATAGCCAACACTGTGACCAACCTCTTTAGGTCATGTTTGTCAAAAGAACGATCCCCCCAAACAAAACTAATTTATTTTGTCATTGTGAAGGAGAATTCTGTAAAAAGACGTGGCTCCCTCTGAATTTCCATGAGGGTTACATTGCACAGAATTCAGACAAAAATTTAAGGACATTTTCCTGATTAGCCTTGAATAGACTTTATGTAATCTCCAGAACACTGCAATTTTAGTTATGAATTCAGCAGGTAACTCAATCTAGTTTGGGGAAGGCCAAACACAAGCTTTGGGTGGACCCCAAGCACAAAAGGGGATCCAAGTATTCCTTACAGCCAGCCATCTGTCTTCTCTGGAGCATCTATGAGTCATTGTAACCTCTACACTAAACTTTTGGGTTAAATGATTTCTAGTTACATAAAGTTGGGTTCAAACTACATTAATAAGTGATAAATAATAAAGTGTTTTTCCTATAGCCTTGAAGGAACAAAATAACATCAATTTGGAAATGGTGGGTGGAGAATGTCGCAGAAGCAAATTTGAGACTCCTGGGTTACATTTGGCTTCCTTTAACCATCTGCCAGCCTGAACAGCCACAAAATTTACTCTGATGACATTGATAGAGTTGACCTCAGCAGAGCATGTCAGCAACAACCAATGCACTAAACTCCAGCTGGATTAGGAATGGGAACTATGACTGTATGCTACCAGCTGTGTGTGAGAGTGAGAAATCCAAAACGCTTAAACATGCTATTTGCAGGTTTTGCAGCACTAAAGTGTTTAACTAATAATAAAGAAAACTAAACTTGGAGTCATTATTATGTGTGTGGGTTATTTGTCAGCTCCTCTTTGTAATGCGAAGAAGAAAAACAATATATTGCTAAAATTCCTGGTGGGACTATATGCTAATAATAATGTCTAATAGCCCTTGAAAAATACAGTATAGATTTACTGATAAGTTTGCATGAGGGTTTATTGATGGATGTGTACGTGTGGGAGGAAAGCACCCATACTAGTTTTTTTTTTTTAATACAAAGGATGAGTCCTTATCTATAATGAAATTTGTCAGAGTCATAATCCCATATCTAATAAGAAATCCCTATCTAGTGTCACTAACAAATTAGAAGTAAATCAGAAGAATGAGCTGTCAATCAAATCAGTGGGAAGTTGACACCTGACATCTGCCTTGAGGTAGGGACTATTCATTCATTCATTTGTTTGTTTGTTTGTTTTAATTATATTTTTTATTTGTTGCCTTTCTTTGTATTCTCTTTTTTTAATCTTTGCAGGCTCTTAGTAAATAATTGACTTAACTTGACATGGGCAAAGAAATAATCAAGCCTGATGATGATTAATAATTTTTAAAAAAAGACTGCTTTACCCATCATCTTAAAAGAACAACTCTTCAGGGAGGGGAAATAGAAGGGAAAGAAAAGAGAAAATACTAAATTAGTTTTTTTTCCCATAGTTACTTGTTGAATAATCTAGCAATGAGACAATATGCTCTAGTGGAAAGAATTTAGGATGACCAAGGAGCCAGAATATTTAAGTTCAATCATACATTCAATAACATTACATACATATATATATATATATATATATATATATATATATATATATATATATGTCTACTTAGGAGGTTGATGGGTGGGCTGTACTAAAACCCTGAGGTTACAAACTAAGAGAATGAAAATCCTTTCTCTCAAGCAGTTTATATTCTATCAGGGACAGCAAAAAAATACAATAGGTCATAGCTCTGTTACTTACTAAAAACTTTAGGTTAGACACTGAACTTTTCCTCATCTCTAAAAGGGGCAAAAGTTATCAAGCTAACAAGTCAATAAGAATTATTAAGCATTACTGTGTTCTAGGAATTGAGCTATAGTCAAGGGATACAAATAAAAGCAGAAAGAAACCTTTAACATTCTGATGAACAACATATAAAAGAAAACTAAAAGTGGGCGAAGTGAGAAACTGTTTCTGGGGGGCCATGGTAGAGAAAGTCCAAAGAGTCATAAGTAAAGCTTGGGGGAAAAAAGGATACAATAGCTGGAGATGAAGGGTTGGGGAGAAAGCTTCAATGTGAGAAGTCCAGGGAAGGAAAAAATTTCCAGGGAGAGGAGGCTTTTATTGGCATGGTAGAGAATGTTTGGAAAATCAAGTGAGGAACATGGTGAGAAATGCAGAGATTTATCCCATGTGCCTCTAGTGTTGTTATGAGGATCAAATAAAATATAAAGATCTTTCATAATATGTGCAGTGTATATCAATGAAGTCATTGACATTATCAATGGTCTGTTAGATTGTGAACAAGGTATTTCAATATTTCTAAGGATCCATAATTTTGTAAGTGTAGGTAGACTTTCTATAAATACTTCATTCTATTCACCCACTCATAATCAAATCGATACTACCATTGATATTGGAAAGAGTGTGATAATCTCCCCTCTTGTAGCTCTATTTATCAGCACAGTAACCTTTCAAATATAGACTCTGGGATTATATAGGAAGAGATGGCACAAACCTTGGTCTGAAAAGCCTTATTATCCAAAGGGAAGATTTGTATTAACTCATCCTATTTATTCACCTATTATGTAGTGTATACCTCTAGTAGAATATAAATTCCTTGAGCACAAGGACTATTCAATCTTTGCTCCTACCACAATGCCTTAAAAGAAGTGGATATTTAAATAGCTGTCAAATTGAACTGAATTGTAATAATACATATCTCAAGAACTATACTACAAAGGAAAATATGATAAATTCAAGTAAAATAAAGTGGAAAATTATAAAAGGGAGAGATCTATTCTTTGAAGGATAAGATTTTAGAATTGGTAGGAATCTCAGAAGTCAATTACTCTAACCTCATTTTATAGATGAGGAAATGAATTTTTTATTAAAGGTTTTATTTTTCAAAACATATGCATAGATAATTCTACAACATTTTGTCCTTGCAAAACCTTGTATTCCAATTCACCCCCTTCTCCCATTCTCTTCCCCTAGATGGCAAGTAGTCCAATATATGTTAATCATGATAGAAATATATGTTAAATATAATATATGCATGTTACCTTGCTGTACAAGAAAAATCAAATCAAACCAGAGAAGAAAATGATAGAGAAAATAAAATTCAAGCAAACAACAAAAAGGAGTGAGAATGCTAAGCTGTGAAACCATGCTCAGTTCTCTCAGTCCTCTCTCTGGGTGTAGATGGCTCTTTTGATCATAAGACCATTGGAACTGGTCTAAATCATCTCAATGTTGAAGAGAGCCACGTCCATCAGAATTGATGATCATACAGTTTTGTTGTTGCCATGTATAATGATCTCCTGATTCTTCTCATTTTACTTAGCATCCGTTTATGTAAGTCTCTCCAGGCCTCTCTGAAATCATCCTGCTTATCGTTTCTTATAGAATAATAATATTTCACAGCATTCATTTACCATAACTTAAAATAAGAATTCTTTAAAAAGGTCAAAACCTCTCTTTGACTCAATTTGTATTATCTACATATATACATTTAATTTTTAGGAGATTCCTATTAGGAAATGTGGTCCTCTTTTAATAATAAGATCCTTGATCCCTCTACCCATTTTCTAACTGTCTTAATAATCTCATCAGATTTAATGAGCAAAGTGATAAGAATATTCCCATTTTTTGTGTGTGAATAATATATATATATGTAATATATCATGTATATTTTTATAAACATATTCTTGCCCTTCTATTCACATTGTTATAGCCTTTGTTTATGTCATCTTCCTAGTTTTGTTTACTGTATATCAATTACTATAAGTATTCCCATTGTTTTTGTTTTTTTAAAAAATCATTTTCTTTTTTGAGGGGGTAAATAGTATTTTTTTTCCAATTACATATAAAGATGATCTTCAGAATTAATTTTTAAATTTGGATTTTTAGTTTCAAATTTTTCTCTCTCCTTCCCATCCCTCCTCCCTAGGATGGCAACCAATTTGATATGGATTATATATATGCAATCATATAAACATATTTTCATATTAGTCATGTTGGGAACTATCCCCATTCTGTGTAAAAAAAAGTCTCATAATTCCATTCAAAAGGTGGTCACAATGAATTATTATTGATGATGACAAGAATAAAGTTTCCATATTTCTCAGAAAAGAGGTGTTTTGAAGGCCCATTTTGAAGGCCCTGGGTATCCATTATTTTCATTCTTGTCTTTTCAATTATAAGCACTTGGCAATCATAGATTGTTCAAACATCTCCTCCCAATGGGGGAACCTCCTAAGCCTATAGTTCCTGACACCAAAAAGGCCTGAGCCAGGACCTAAAACTCCTGCGTCTAATGTCATCTTAAAATAAGTTGTGAAAAGAACTCGCATCCTGGCAGTAGCCTTTGTTTTTCAGAAGAGAAGATATCCCTGGGAATGGCTATAGAAAATGATCCCCAGTGGTTATGTATAGAGTGAGCAAATTTCATGCTTTTCAAATAAGCTGGACTCTGTGGCCAAAAAATCAATGCCAGAGAAATAATGGAGCCAGAATTGTAGAGACCAGGCTGAAAAGTGCCTTGCATTCTTTTTTGTTAGTCTGATTTGTTTGTTGTTAAAAGAGTCAACATTTGCATGCACTGGGTTTGGGATGAATGGAAAATGAAACAGATTTTCTGAGCCTGTTCTTTTGTACCCTGAGAAATTGTTAGTCCTCCAGACCATCCTTTTTTATCTTGGGTGAAACTAGTAGGGATAGGTGAATGGAGACTAATCTACTCAATGTCACAATGGGAGAATAAGGCAAACACAGATTTGCCCAGTGGTAAATAAGCAAGGTATTGTGGTAAGGAAGGATGTGTGATGCTCCAGCAGGGCTCAGAATTCCCTTTGGTTTAAAAATATCTGTCCCAGCCCTACTAGGAACAAAACAAAATGATTTGTGATTTTATTTTTATTTTTCTAATGTGCTATTCCCTGGATTATTATAAAATCATATAACATATACTGAGATACTTTCAGTGGACAACATATAAGATAAGGAATCAAGAGTCTTGACTTTATTTTAATCTATACAACTGTCCAGTTGTGTGATCTTTAATAAGTTACTTCTCTTCTCAGGGCCTCAGTTTCCTTATTTCCCTATTTTGGATTTGAGGATCACGAAGAAATCTTTTAGCTCCCAGACTTTGTCAGTTTATTTCATTTGAGAGGAAAACATATTTATCCATAATTCAATTTATCACAATTAAAATAAGTACTTAATCTGTGCCCAATGTGTACAAGGAAGTAGATACAAGGACATATCAGATATTGTCCTAACTTCCAGGATCTCAGACTTTAGTAAAAGAGATGAAATATCGACACAAATAACTATCAAAATTAAAAAAAATAATAAGTGCAAAGAAAAGGGTCAAATTTTATAGAAATTGTACAGAGGCAAATTTAAGCTTGGAATGATAAAACATTTTCTAACAAGTAAAACTGTCCAATGGGCAGCTAGGTGGTACAGTGGTTAGATATAATTTATATATAAATCTGACTCTGGTAGTCAGGAAGACCTGAGTTAAAATACAGCCTTAGACACTTATTAGCTGTGTGACCCTAAGAAAGTCACTTCACCCTGTTTGCCTCTGTTTCCTCATCTGTAAAATGAGCTGGAGAAGGAAATGGCAAACCACTCCTGAATCTTTGCCAAGAAAACCCCAGATGGGTTGGACATGACTGAAGTAACAAAGCTGCCCAAAAAAGGAGTAGGTTTCTTTGAGAGGTCATGGATTCCCCTCATTTTAAGTCTTCAATCCTTGGGGATTCCTTTTTGATACAGCTTGTTCCAGGTGACTACTTTGGTCATTTCTAAATCTAAAATGCGATGACCATTATAGCTACAAGTCTGTGTACAATCAGAGAAAGGAGGGTGTTTTTTAAAACTGTATTTTATATTTGTAGCCTAGACAGCTCCCATACTGAATCCTTTAGATCAATATTGTTTCTGGACACTTATAAAATACTTGGGCTAATGGCTTGGAGCAGTGAAAGTTCCACCCCGCGCCCCTCAGGAATAATATACTTGCAGAGGCATGGTCTGAGACCCAGAGGCCATTAGTGACCCAGTTGTTCCCCAATGACACAGCTGAACTTTTCATCTTTTAGTCTATGATTCAGAGGCTAAAGGCTGAAGGAGGAAATTCAGATATGTTTTCAATTGTGTAAGCTAGCACACTGTGTATTTCTATATTTTGCACAGTAATTTTAGAGAATGGTATTTGATTCTGACTGAAATGAATGGGGGAAGAGAAGAAAATGAAAATTCTCTTAGGTTTGAGAGCCTTCACCTGAGGTAGGCAACCCAGCTGGCAACAATTAGTGCTGATTGGCTGAGTCAGTCACAGGAGAGGGCCACAAAACCTGGTCTGGGTAAAAATCTATTATTCTAGGCATCCCAGGCAAAGGTGGAAGAACATCTCAACACCCTTTGAGTTAGAGAGAATGCTGGTGAGAACTAAAGAAAACTCTGTGTGTCTAAAGTTCAAATCTTGAGCTGGCTTTTGTATTGAATTGGAGCAGAAAAAAATGTTCCTGATGGGTTGAGGAAATGAAAATCATCCTTTGATAAAAATGGCTACTTCTCTTGTCAGAAAACCATATGATACATTCATTTCAGTCCAGTCACTAATAACTGGTAAGTGATATTTGAGTAGATGTATAGCCTGAGAAAAAGCTTAAAATAAAGATTTCCCTCCCATCTCTTCTCCCCCTCTTCTTTTCTCCCCATCTTTTCTTCTCCCCCTCTCTCCCTCTCCTCTTCTCCCCTTCTCTTCTTCTTCCCCTCTTTCCCTCTTCTCCTCTCTCCTTCTCCCCCTCTCCCCCTCTCTCCCTTTTCCCTCCTCCCACTCTCCTTCTCCCATTCTCCCCTTCTCCCCCTCTCCTCCTCTTTCCTTTTCTCTCTCTGTTTTATATATATTATATATATATATACACATATACATATACACATGTCTGTATATGTATACATATATAAATTATGGGGATTTACATATACCAATTTGGAAAAATTGAGAGGAAAGAACTAATAAAGTATCACGAAGACGAAACATTTTAGTCTGCCTTGATACCATTTCATTCTAATTAACATCTGCTCTCTACTGGGTTCACAGAAAGAATCTTTTGCTGTTTGTGTTTGTAATTGCCATCTAAAAATAAGCTTGCTGCAAAAAATCATTAGCTTGCCAAATATTGCATTTGTGATGACAGAGGACTTTCCTTCTCCTTCTCATTGGAGAGCCCACTGGCTTTAGCTTAAATGACTGGCAGGCGATGCTCTGTATCTTCCATTTGTCTTCTTCCCTCCTCCAACTCAGGGTCCCCATCTCTCTAAAGCCTTGAAATGAAAAGGCCTTGGGCTTCCTTTGAGTTCCAGTGGCTTTCTCCAACTGGAAATTTTTCTATTTTATCTACTTTTTATTTGTGTCTTATTGAACTAATGGATTTCATTCAACTCAATGCATACTTATCAAATAGCCAGAATTTACCTAGTAAGTGCACTGTGGACTATATTTTAGATAAGAATAAGTAGAGTTAGCTGGGTTAGTGGGAATGCTCATAGATATGACCAGATGATGTCTCACTTTTTTGGCTCCTTTCTCTGATTTTCTACAATTTTATTATCACATTCATGAAGCTTCAGGAATGTAAAAATATGGAAAGAGTGAATAGGAGTATGAAGAAAGGTAAGCAGGTTTGAAGAGGGTTGCAGAGAGACTTATGGATCCTGTAAGAGATCATGTTTCATGTGACAGTAAAGATGAAGAAAAAATGAAAAGCACTTGTCCTAACCATGATGGGAATGAAGGCTAGAGACCCTCAGTTGAGGAAAAGAGAAGAAAACTTGGTAAATGCTATTCCATTTCATAGCTAAACCAAAAGAGTGCTTATTTAAAACACTCTTGTCTTATTTTATACCAAGGTATTAGACAATTGAAAAGGAAAAACAAGATCAAACCTATTTTTAAATTTACAGTTGGAGTAGAAAATACATATACAAGGGTTAGGTTGCAAGAAAAGCACTCTTCATGACAGAAAAGAAGCCTGAATCAGAGGTACCAGTCAAAACTATTTGTGATTGACAGATAAATAGATGAGAGTGAAGACATTAATAAGTAGGAGATAATTCCAGGCTGGGATTAATGTGGATGCAAGGGAATCCCACCAAACAACAATGGAGAAACCTGGAGCTGTCCAGAGAAGAGTTCTATTAGAAGCCTAAAGCATCCTCTCTCCATTCTCCCTAGAGGGATGTGTTAGGAAGCAAAGAACTTCCCAGAGATGTGTTCTAGCAACAGTCAAAGTCAAGCCTCTCTTTCCATTGTCTTCTAAGTTTTAGTTTCAGTAAGGAAGCGACTTTAGGATCTCATGACCATGTCAGGAAAATTTGAATCCTTCTAAGAAGAATGTTTTGGCTTTACTACTAAGCATTGAATCCAGTGATGAAATGAATGCCTTTCATCTGATGAATTTGCATTTTGTGAGTGTAGAAATTCATGAAGAAGTTCACCCAAGTTAGAGAAGGGTTGGAATTTTTATTGGTAGGAAAAATACACATACTGACTACTAATCAAAGGTCCTTGATGTATCGACTTAAGGATTAAAGAAAAATATGTGAGAGACTGGCCATAGGAAAGTCAGATCTCAGAGTAACATAATACTTTTCCATCCTAATCCTGACTTATCATCTGAGCAGGTGCACTATATATATATCTCTATATTATTTCCTTTGATCTCTAAGGGAAAAGGAAAAGAACTACACAAATACTTGAGAGATCATGGTTTCACAAAATCATAGAATCACATAATTATGAAGTAAGAAGAGAGACCTCAAAGGGCATATAATCTAATCCAGGGCTTCTTAAACTTCTTTTTCCACTCACAACCCCTTTTCACCAAAGAAATTTTATGTGATTCTGGAGATGTAAATATATAAAACAGGTATACAAATGAAATATTTACTGATAATCATAATTTCATGACCCTCACATTCAGTTACATGACTCTATGTGGGCTTATGACCCAGAATTTAAAAAATGTTTGTCTAATATAGACAGAACTCAAGTCTCTCTCAGATAAATGGTTGCCTAGTCTTTGCTTGAAAATTTGCAGTATGAGTGTATGCATATATGTATGTAATTATGAGAGGCAGAGAGATGGAGAAAGAAATAGAGAGAGACAGAAACAGAAAGAATGGGGATATTGGGAGACTTGATACCTCCCAAGGAAGCTCATTCTACTTTTGGATGACTCTAATTGTTAGGAAATTTTTATTGCATCAAATATAAATAACCTCTTTGCCACTTCCACACATTGTTCAAAGTTCTGCCACCTGGGACTTGATTCTTAGTAGATCTAATAAGAATAAGTCATAACAAATTAACATCATTTCTTCTTTTTTGCCAGGATTATTAGGCTGGTGGAATAGTCAATGCCATAGACAAATTGTACCTAAAGTAAAAATTAGATTTAGTGGAGTATCTTGTGATATTCTCATGGACAAAATGGAGAAATGCTGATTAGATAATAATTGATCATTGACAACTTAGATGGAGGTCTTTAGTAGAATGCCATAAATATTCTTCCACTCACTATTTTCTAGATTACATAAAGGTACGGATTCCATGTTGATGGGAGGAGGTGGCAGATTCAGGACAAAAAATGTTAAGACTAGACTAATGGTCACAAACTTGAATTGGGATTGTTATAGGTAGCTATGAACATGTTTAGCTAATCTGTCAATGAATGAATGAATGAAAAACCTTTTTATTGTCTTATTTTGTACCGAGATGTACCAACATCTTTTTGACACATTAGCTACATGACAATGGGCAAGTCACTTACCAGTAGGGAATTGAATAGGAAAAAATAGTCCCTGTTTTGGGGACAATCTAATTGGAGTAGACAATAAATATGCAAGGGTTAGGTTGCAAGGTATAGCTTCTGTGTACAATCATTTTATTAAATGTGAATAATTAATAAAAGAGGTCAGTGGCATTCTCAAATGCCAAAGACCTCTCATGGAACCCACTTAATACTTTTAGTCTTTGGAAGAGTGGGAGTTTCTGAGGGTGAAAATAAAATCTGATTGGTAAACAAGTAATGGAAGAATAAATATTATAATGAAAGGTGAACCTATTTAATTTTGTTATTAAAGCTTTTTTTATTTGCAAAACATATGTATGGGTAATTTTTCAACATTGATCCTTATAAAGCTTTCCGTTAAAAAATTTTCCCCCCTACTCCCCACTCCTCCCCTAGATGGTAGGAAGTCCACTACATGTTAATTATGTTAAAATACTTGACAAATTGAATATGTGTATACATATTTTTACAGTTATCTTGCTGTGCAAAAAAGTTGGATCTACAAGAAAACAAAATCTGAGAAGGGAAACCCAATGCAAGCAAACATCATAGAGAGCATGACAATGTTATGTTGTGGTCCACATTTCACATCCCTCTCTCTGGGTGTATATGACTTTCTTCACTGAACAATTGGAACTGGTTTGAAACATTTCATTATTGAAGAGAGTGATGTCCATCAGAATTGATCATCATATAGAATTGTTGTTGCTGTGTATAATGATCTCCTGGTTCTGCTCATTTCACTCAGCATCAGGTGGTGAACCTATTCTTAAGAAAGTCTGAGGGACTTGATTTTGATCACTTTTGCTCACAGACCACCCCTAGTCTTGGGCAATCTAGATAAAGGATCTACCAACCACTGAGTCTGCCTGAATATAATACAATGAGCCAGGATTCACTTTATATTAAATTCTTTGTGGGACTTTTCTTGTTGAGTAGGGCAATAACTCTGTCTAATTAAGATGATGTAGATGGGATAAATTTTTGGGCAAGGTCAGAGATCTCCTTGAAGACTAGCCTTTGAATGAAGAAATAGGAAAAAGGAAAATAAAATAATCCTGGATCTCTCCAATAATTGATTATTTAATATAAAGGAGAAATAATTTTATCAGTGATAACTCTTCAGGTAAAAAAAAAGACATGAGTTTTAGAAACGTGTCAGATTGGAAGGGGTGTTAGAGACTTCCCAATTGTAAATTTTTTAGATAAGGAAACTGAGTCTCAAGCAACTGTCCTCAAGCATCTCGACTATTTTGTGGTAAAGCTAGGATTAAGACTTGGGTCTCTTGCTTCTAATCTACTGTTGTTTTTTCCCCCCAATTACAGAGCATTGTCTTTCACTGTAAACTCACCATGAATCATTAGTGTGACATAGCTATCAGAAATCTAATACAAACTTAGTCTGGATTAATAGAAATATAAGACTGGCTCAAGAAAGGTAAATTCTCTTCATTGGTCTGACCACATCTGTAATACTGTGTTCATTTCTGGATACACCATGTGAAAGGGGCTATGGACAAAATAGGTCATGTTCAAAGAACTGTGACAAAAATGGTGAAAGGTCTAAAAATACTTCATATGAAGGAAGAAGGGTTGAAAGAACTGGCAGTAGCCTGGAAAAGAGAAGGCTGAAGAGGCATAAAATAACTGTGTTGAGACATCTGAAGACCTGTCCCAGAAAAGAAAAGAGGAGGATGATAATATTCTGTGGCAGCTAGGAGGCAAGTAGATAAAACATTTTGTTTGGAGTCAGGAAGACCTGAGTTCAAAACATCTTTTGACACTTATTAGCTACATGACAATGGGCAAGTCACTTACCATCTTTATTTCTCTCTTTCCACACCTATAAAATGGAAGTAATAATAACACCTGCCACCTTGGTTGTTAAAGAGTATTTAATAAGATGATATTTGTGAAGTGCTTTGCAAAACCTTAAAAATATATATAAATCCTAATTATTATTAATAACAATATCACTAATAATCACTGACTTTAGGATCAGTGGGTAGAAATCACAAGAAGACACATTATCTAGTTCAATGAAAGAAATAACTTTCTAACAATTAGAGCCATCTGACATTGAAATGAGAAAATGAAGAGATAGGTGCTTATTCAAAATTAGCTCTTCCTTGGACCCCAGGGAAGTATAATAGGATTTTTAATCCAGCCTCCAGATACTTAGTAAGGTGATCCCATTCCAGAAGAATATATTTCATTAATGGCCTAGGCTGGACTAGTAGGAGAATATTCTAAAAAAAATGTGGAGTTGTCAGAACAGAGAATTCTCAAATGAGACAATAAAGATTTCATAAATTCCCCCTCTTGTTATTTAGATGTTATTCCCTAAAATTTGGACTGCTGAGATAGGAGAAAAGAAATGGGATGAAGGTTTGGTTGAAAGTTTCCCTAGCTAAAAAAAAGTCCAGGAGTATTAGAATGATGATAAAATTTGAATTTCTCAGAAAATCAAATTAATTGCTTCAGAGTTAGGATGCTATTGAGGCATCAAAGGCACGATCCTATTCAGAGACGAGGGTCATTAGTACCAAGACTAGAATCTGGAGAGTCGACAAAAAGGAAGAGTCCCATCACAAAACCATAGAGAAAAGGCTGTTCACATAATTGTCAGTCCTTCATTTCTTTACAAGTGTATTGTCACAAAACCCACAAAAAGCTCTGCGACAATTAGCATTGAGTAGTGCATGTTGTTGTGATAATGGAGGAGGCTGGGAAGGGAGATTTATGAAAAAAAGGTTTTGAATGAGAGGAAAAAAGAACAAGAAGGCAGCTCACAAACCAAAAACCAACAAATGGAAGTATCCATTTTGTGGAGGGTCCCAGATCCATCACCATTTCCTTCCTTGTCCTTTTCCTGTCTTTCAGATTTCAAAAATGATGCCTTCATTCCCCTGACTCTCTCTAATGCAAACTTCTCAGCTCTTTTATTTTGTCTTGCCCTCTTAGAATTTTAAGCTCCTTGGAGAGATGGGCTATCTTTTTTTTTTTTTTTTGCTTTATTTGCATCCCCAGAGCTTAGTGTAGTGCCTCAAACCTGCATGCATTAAAAATTCTTCCCTCCCTCCCTTCTTCCCTCCTTCCCAAATTCTATCCACTAGAATGTGATTTTCTTAAAATCAGGGACTGTTTTTGACTTTGCATATTCAGCACTTAGCATAGTACTTGGTACTAGGAAACAATAAATGCTTGTTGACTAACATGGTGACTAACTAGCCTCTTACTGCATTGAGAAAATCATATAGCTTGTTTTCCATTTGGAAATTCTCTCAGATCTTGTTCAGTATTATTAGAAATTGAAACTTAAATTAAATGTACATCCTTAAGAGATGGAGAACAAGAACAGAGTTATAGCTTCCTGGTACTTGTTACTGCCTGGATTTAAAACCATAATAGGCACATTCCTGCGTGTTCTTCTTTTAGAAAGACTGACAAAGTGTCTTAATGAAATTTCTGGATAATATCAACTGATTGTACTTTGTAAGTTTTTCTATTGGGGAAAATGACTGGTCAAATGACCTTGATATCTTTCCTTTCTTCAGCTCCAGAGCAAGTGGTTTTTTTAATCTCCAGGTTTGAGATTTGCCTGATGGTTGGGGGTTAATACCTGATCTCAGAAGAATTGTAATTTGGATGTATGGCATTGCTGCTGTAGCTTTTATGTGCTTTCTGTCTCTTTCTCTCTCTGTCTCTCTATAATATACATATATATGTATATGGATTTTTCTTTCTTTTAAGAAATTTTCTCAGTAGAGGAAGGTATATTTTAAAGGAAAAAAGAAACTGGCCTTGAGAAGAAATTCTGTGGAGTAAGGGGATTTTTCTTCCTCTCATTTCACTGTTGGTCATAGAAACAGAACTACTCAGGAGAAGGTAACAAGTGGAGTCATTTTAACCTAGGTGAGGAGACAGACACACATACATATACTCAAGACATTCATGAATGAATTTAGACAGTTTCTGTAGACTAGAAGCAGATTCGAGGAACAAGATCCTAGCAGCAGAGAAGCGAGCCAATTATGTATTCAAGTGAGCTAACCCTGGCAATCCAGATAGTGATCTATAGAAAATAGCCAATCCTAGGAATCCAACTGAATAAACCACTCATCAGGTGTTGAATAAAAATGGGAGCTTTGGGTGAATTCTACAGAAAAGATAAAACTTCAAAGCTTCATAGTTCCCAAATTGTGAATTACTTTGGTCTCATATTTTCACTCCATGTGTAAGACTCTAATTTTTTGCATATTCTTTGCCCAGGTGATAAGCTTATTTTTGGATGATCACATGCTTATGGGTGAAATATTTTGTAACTTCTGGATTAAAAAAACAAAACAACTATGCTATATTCTAAAATGTCTGCTAAAAGTTAATGACTATTAAATAGGAAGCATTCCTATGGAGTCTTAAGGGCTATGATTTTTAGAAAGGCATCCCCATAGGTATATCTTTGAAATCCAAAAAAATCATTTCACTAGGGGATTCACCCACGAGTGTGATTGTAAATTGTAGAATATACTCCAGAGGGGGAACTACATTTACTTTTATTCATTTCTAACACTTGAATCTGAGGGCCATTTACAGATATGTTTATATTCTTTGTTCATGGGACTGTTAGAAGTGAATTAGCAAAAAGCCCATTATATAAGTAAGGAAATTAGAATGTGGTAAGGAGTTGTAAAAATAGTTCATTCTAAAAATAAAATGTGGGTCCTGTTTGATGATATAGGAAGACCTAGCCTAATGAAAGAAAAAAGGTACAACCATCTATAAAAGACCAGGTTCAAGGAGTGAATGGCAACAAGTTTTGGAAAGATCAAGACAATTATGAAGATCTTTGTGGCTACCCCAGATCACCCTCTGAGGATGGATGTCTGGGACATGTGACAGGTAGGGTTCATTGCTGGATTGTTGCATATACTCTGGTACTCATTCTTGCTGCAAAATAGAATACAGTTCTGGTCAAAGCACTCCTCTATTGGTATGTAAGCATGGAGATATTTTTGCCCAGCCCTATCTTCCAGATTCATTTAATTTGGTATCAGCCAGATGACTGAGCTGTGGTTGAGATGTCTCTCAACAAGTACCCATAGCATTTAACTCGAAGAAAAGAGCTACCTCTAAGAGATAAAGTCTTCTAGCATCAAATAGGAAAGAAGGAAAGGAAAAAAAAATATTTATCATATTCTTGGAGGGGACAACTTGGTGCCACGGGGGTAGAAGAACAGACCAGCAGTTGGGAAGACCTGAGTTCAAATCTGACCTCAGACACTTAATAGATTTGTGACCCTGTTTAAGACACTTAATCTTGTTTATCTCAGTTTCCTCATCTGTCAAATTTTTCTTTGGAAAAGAAAATGGTGAACCATTCCAGTATATTTGTCAAGAAAACCCCCAGATGAGTTTACAAAGAGTCAGATGTGATTAAAATGACTGAATAAACAACATTATGCATGATACTAGTTTTTAGATTTAGATACTAATTTTTAGATTTAGACAAAACAGTTCTTGCTTGAAAAGAGCTTACATTCAATGGAAAGACTACATAAAAGGTAGCTGAAAAATGTTTGTGTGGGTATTGTATATATGTGAGTTGTGGATGGCTAGACAAATGAAAGGGTAATTTTTAAGTTTGGAAGCTGAGAAGTGGGAGGGTGGTAGGACTGGATGGAGGCAGACCTGAGTTCCATTCCAAAATTACATTACAAAAAAACAACAACTTATTAACTTCATTTCATGGATTGTCATTTGTTCTCCTTTTTCTTTTCCATTTGAAATTTTCCTTTTATTCCCCTTTCTAGCTTCCTCCCATGAACATGTGCTATATTCAACATTACTTGTCCCAAACCTTTATTTGATCTGAGTGACAAGACACCTGTAGAAAAATTGGAGGGTTCCAATTACGTGAACAGCCTTTTCTGTGGTTTTATGATAGAATTCTTTAATCTTCCCACACACTATGCCTTTTTTGCCTTCTTCCTAGAATCTGTACAAACCTGGTCCTGATGACCCTTGCTTCTGAATGAGATCCTGGTTTTCTGCCTTTGGTTCATCAACTCGACACCCCAAATAGAAGGCAACCAATTTGACTGTCTGATGAATTCAATCAAATTGCATGATCAATCTCATGCTCCTGAACCTCTTAGTTCCGCTTTTTCATCTCTGCATCTCGTTTTTGTTTTTTGTTTTTTTTTTAATTTGTTTTTTAAACCTTACACGTAGAAACGATTGGGAAAAGTCTTCAGCATTGTGTGCCTGCTGTTTTTTTTTCCAAAGAAAAATATATTATTTCATTTAAAGAGAGAGAAACTTGAATCTTGCAAAATTACAGGCTCTTGTATCATCATCATCATCATCATTAGCAAGAAGCATCTAGTGCTTGCTTACTCTGTGCCAGAAACTGTGCTAAACACTAGGTGAAGCAGAGAAAATTAAATCAAATTATGCTATATATGGAGGGTCTGTCCTTGTGCAGAAATTTTGAATTGTCTGGATGACCTTTGTGTTTGGCCACAGGAAACAAACAATAGAGGGGCGACATGTTATAAACGATTCATCAGGGTTGTTTGATTTGTCCCTCTACCAGATTTCTCATGCAGATTTCCATCTCCCCATATACACTCATTGGTCTCTGGAGTGAGCAAAGGAAGCAGCTGTTACTTCTGAAACCACCACCAGAGCTGGCTAATGGATCCATTGACAGGAGGCAGCTCTCTCATTGGTCCTTCCCCCTTTCTTTTAGAGATCAAGGACATTATGTAGATAGCACACCTGTCCTGCTACCAAGCCTGGGCCTGGGCTGGCAAGAAAGCCTTTGTTCACTGAACACTCTGGTGGGCACCACGGAGTGCTTCAGCTGTGTCCCCAGCCCTCTTCCTCTTTTTATCCTCTTCACACAAAACCTCTGTGTAATGTATTAAAGAATCATATGCATTTTCACACTAAAACTCAGTCTGGCTGCCTGAATTTTTTTTTCAGTTAGCAATATACATCAGAGCTGTGATGAAACTTCTTGTAGGGTATCAAGGTGTTCCAGGAAGCTTTAAGGCTCTATAAGCAATAAGTGATAAATACAATGACTAGATCAGTTATTAAATAATCTTTTTAAAATTGATGCTCTAACTATATAATGGAATAGAATAGAAATATTAGATTTGTTGCCATATAAAACCTAGATTACTTGAGATGTGTATATGCATGTGTATGTTATTTCACTTAAGACTCAAAACAACTTTGCAGGTGGATATTATAGGTACTACTCATATTTTACTAAGTCGCAGGTTAATTGATTTGCCTCTTCTTGCTTTCCCTAGTGCATATCATAAACAGAATCTGAACCTGTCTTCCTGTCTCCAAATTTACTAAATGATGTACTTTTCATTTATTGAAGATATTGTAGAGAGGATTTTAGGTTAGTTCTGGATTCAATGATACCTCCCAATCTGGACTGAGATGCACATGGTCTCTTGTACCATCAAAAAATTCTCATTCTGTGTGTATTCTCCTCTGTTGGTCTTTTTTTTTATTTAAAATTTTAATTATGTATCCAGAAATAAATGATGCAAAAACAAATGACATTTCTTCTCTCCTCCTCTCCCCAAGAGACTATCCTTTGGAAGGAACAATTTAAAAAGAGTGAAAAGAAAATCAGTTCAACAAAACTAACTAGTACATTAACTAAGTCTGATATTGGTCTTTTTGAGACAAGCAAACCAATTTTAGTTCATGATTATTTTTAGTGCACCAGATACCAGAATATAGTGAACCAATACTAGAATATTTTTAATTCTATCTCACAGAGCTATTGGGAAGATGAATAAGATAATCTATGTAAAACACTTTATAAACCTTAAAGTCCTACATAAATGCCTTCTTGTTATTACTATTATTAATGCCCCTTTTCAACCCAAAAATTAAGTACAGAAATTCTGCTTTACATGGCACTGAAGACATTTTTTGAGTAAAGCATATCTTGTCCACCTTGGTCTCTCCCATTTTGCTTGTGGGTATAATTTTTTTATCCTATTCTCTACCTGGGCAATAAATATAACGGGTTCAATGAAGGCCATGCTAGTCTTCTCTTGACCAGCATAACAAATTTTTTTTTAAATTTTTATTTTATTTTATTTTATTTGCATAACATATGTGTGGGTAATTCTTCAACATTAACCCTTACATAGCTTTCCGTTACAAATTTTTCCCCCCAACTCCCCACCCCTCCCCCAGATGGCAGGATATCCACTACATGTTAATTATGTTAAAATATTGGCAAATCGAATATATGTATACATATTTCCAAACTTATCATTGTTGTGCAAGAAAAATCTTACCTACACAAACGATATATCAGATAAAGGAAACACAGTGTAAGCAAACATCAATCAAGGAGTATGAGAATGTTATGTTGTGGTCCACATTTCACATCCCTCTCTCTGGGTGTATGTGGCTTTCTTCAGTGAACAATTGGAGGTGGTTTGAAACATTTCATTGTTGAAGAGAGCCATGTCCATCAGAATTGATCGTCATATAGTACTGTTGTTGCCGTGTATAATGATCTCCTGGTTCTGCTCATTTCATTCAGCATCAGTTCATGTAAGTCTCTCCAGGCCTCTCTGAAATCATCTTGCTGGTCATTTCTTACAGAACAATAATATTCCATAACATTCATATACCATAATTTATTCAGCCACTCTCCAATTGATGGGCATCCATTCAGTTTCCAGTTTCTAGCCACTACAAAAAGGGCTGCCACAAACATTCTTGCACATGTGGGGCCTTTTCCTTCCTTTATGATTTCTTTGGGATATAAGCCCAATAGAAATGCTGCTGGGTCAAAGGGTACAGCATAACAAATTTAAAATGGAAAAAAAACATATCAAAAGACTTCCTTTATTCTTTTGTCTCTTTAATTAACTAATGTCCAACCTTTACTTACTTGAATTATGTATACAAGGCATGCTCTCTCCCCGAATTCACCTTGACTATCCAGTCTTTTAAAGTACTTCTAGCCCTTACTTATAACAATTTTTTTTATTTGGATTTCTAGGAACTAAAGAATATGTACATTAAATTAGACCATATATTACTTGCAATTACATTCTCTCTCTCTCTCTCTCTCTCTCTCTCTCTCTCTTTATATATATATAGATAGATAGATAGATAGAGATATATAGATATGCTGAAATAAAACCAAACAAAATACAGCATTGATACAATTACTGAACAATGATCTATAACTAATAAAAGGCATTTTAAAAAGCACAACTAAATACTTTCCCCTTTTTTTCTTCTTTTCTCTCTTTTTTTCTTTCCTTCTTTCCTTCATTTTCTTTCCCTTTCTTTCTCTCTTACTTCCCTCTTTCTTCCTTTCCTTCATTCTTTCTTTTACCCACCTTCTTCTGTCCATCTTTTCCTTCACTTTCTTTTTCTCTCTTCTTCCCTTCTCAACCTTTCTTTTTTACCTTCACTTTCTTTTCACTTTTCTGCCCTCCTTTCATACCCCTATTTCTTTCCCATTTCCTTTCTTCTGCCATTTCTAGTTTTAAAGTTTATAATTTTCAAAGGGCTTTTGGTAACTTTCAACTGATTTCAACTTTGTGAAGTAATTAGCACAAATATCACCATCTCCATTTTATAGATGAGAAGATGGAAACATCAATATATCAAGTGGATTCTCTGTGGTTACAGAACTGAAAAAAATTATTAATCTGGGATATGGCCACAGAATTTCAGTGTAAATTTGTAAATTTCATTTACATCCCAGTTGTCTCACTATGATAAAAATTCAAGTCAAGCCATTTTTCATAAGTTTAAATGCTAAATTAGTCAACAAAAGCTCAATTGAAACCATTCTGTCTGACCTATAATAGCTGCCAATCTTTTAAAGACTGATCAGCTTTAAAATAAATTCTGTAGTTCAAAATAGCTAAAGTCTTCACACAAAGTGCCCCATCCCTTTGCAGCTACATGGATCTTTAGCTTTTTCCTGCCATAGTCAGGAACTATACTGGCTCTTCTCAGTTTTGGACTTATTATGTAGAAGTGATGATATAAAACTTAGTCCTCTACTTTAAGAAGATGGTGTTGATGTCAGCATTCACTATAGAAGGCAATGTTATTAACCATCAGAAAACTAACTTTAAATTGGTACTGCATCTTTGTCAAAGGAGACCTCTGCTGTATGCTAGCTACAGTTATTAATTCATGATCTGCTTTCTGAATTGTGACTTCCATTAAATGCTTTCTTTTTCAAACCTTTATGTGCAAACACAAAGAAGATCAATTGATATTTTAAAATTTTTATTTTATTTTAATTTATGGAATGAAGACTTTCCATAACATAGTACAATAAAAAAGATAATTGCACAGAACACTGCAAATCTACTATGCACAATTTGCTATTCGTTTCAAATAGACATCAAAATAATCATGTCAATTTCTTTCCTCCTTTCTTTCCTATATCACCTGTGCCCTAAAGATGACTACCATTAGGCACATACCTATACATAAAATTATTTTATTCATACTTATATTTATCAGTTCCTTCTTTGGCTACAGATAGCATCTTTCTTTTATATCCTTTGTGGTTAATTTGGATATTTATAATAGTCAAATAATTGATTCACTCAAAGTAATTCTTAAAAAAATAAAATTGCTGTATATGCAATGTCTTCCTGATTCTGCTCATTTTGCTCTTCATTGTTTATTTTGTCCCTACCACCCTTGTTTCCAATGACATTGTTGCATTTTTTTAATATTGTTTTGTGGAGAGAAATCTTTTTCTTGCCTTTTCTAGGCTGCTATGAATTTCAGCATCCTTAGTCCTTCTTGGTCCCAAGTTTATGGAAATCCCTCTCTACTGAAAGAGTTGGACTCTTCCTAGTAAGGCAATTCTTTCAGTGAGTTTCCCTTCTGGAATTCTAGCTCTAGTAGCTGATAATCATGAATACTACTGATTATTGATCTCCATCTTTTTATAGGAGGGGAAGGATTTTTCTTTAGTGGAAGGATCTGAAGATTATGTTACAGCTTGTTTCATATGTAGGAGAAGAAAGGACTTCTTTTATTTTATTTTATTTTATTTTTTTATTAAAGCTTTTAATTTGTATAACATATGTATGGGTAGTTCCCCAGCATTGATCCTTACAAAGCTTTCTATTACAAATTTTACCTCCAGTCCCCTCCCCTCCCCCAGATGGCAGGAAGTCCACTACATGTTAATAATGTTGAAATACTTGACAAGTTATGCAAGAAAAATCCTATCTACAAGAAAAAAAAAATCAGCGAAAGGCAACACAATGCAAGCAAATATCAATAGAGATCATGAAAATGTTTTTTTGTGGAAGGACTTCTTTTCTAATGATGTGACATAATTACATGTCCCATTTTTCTTTCTGAGTTGTTTTTATTCTCTCAATTTTTAATGCCATCATTAGTATGCATAGATCCTCCTCTAACTGGGCACAGATGTTAATTTTTTAGGAATGTCATGGTTTACTGTGGCCACAAGATGTCAGCCCAATCTGTGCATGGCAAATAGGTGAGTGAGGCTCTTCCCTCCTGACAACACCATGAGGTGATTCATCTATTGAAGACCTCATGAATGACTTTGAAGAGTCTAGTTTTCAAAATCCCCACACCTGCATTTATGATTCTTTTATTTTACTAATAGAAGCATTCATTACTAACCAATAATTTTCCTGGGGGATTTTATCTATTTATATAATTGCATATTTGATTTAAATCCAAGAGTTTTTCCAACATATACTTTAACCATTCATGTTGTGAGCCACATATGCTGATGACAATATGGCATTGTGGATGCCCATTGGTAGTATGTGTAGTTTACAAAGCCACATGTTCAAAGAGAGAAACAAATGAAAATAAGAACAGTTAGAGAATGGCTAGATTTAGAATAATATGTACATATCACTAAAAGGTTTGTAAGGCTTTGGTTAGAATATATCCATATATGTATACATACATACATATGTATTTGATCCTCGCCATGCCCTGTGTGTTAAATTTTACATGTATTGGAGGCAGGTGAGTAGTGCATGAGTTCAAAAAGTAATTGTGTCTATGAATCAGATTTCCACTATCAAAATTCCCGTTTTAGAGGCAAGTCTCACAAATCGTATGCCATGCAGTTACTCACTATGCAGATTATTATTTGAATTTCACAGATTGAAGATCAAAAAGGTTAATTAACTCTCCTCCCCTTACTTCAAACAACTAGTACCAGAAGCAGGATTTTAATCCAAATCTTTCTTACTCTAAGCACAATGTTCTTCCCCTCCCTCTTTTAAATAGTGTTTTTTTCAATTACATGTAAAGACAATTTTTAACATTCATTTTAATGTGAGATTTTGAGTTCCAAATTTTCTCTTTCTTTCCCCTCCCCAAGAGGGGATTTTATATAGGTTATTTATGTACATCATGTAAAACATATTTCCATATTGGCCATATTATGTAAGAAGAAATAGAACAAAACAGAATAAAGGGAGAAAACCATGGGGAAAAAAAAGAAAGTAAAAACAGTATGCTTCAATCTGTCATCAGGCTCCATCAGTGCTTTCTTTGGATTTGGATAGAATTTTCCATCCTGAGTCTTTTGGCCTGCAGTGTTCCATCTACTAAATCATTCAGTCTTTCAAGTGAAAGGAATACTTTTAGAAACATCTACTAAGAATCTTTTGGAAAGTCTATTTACTTATTTTAAACTTAAATACAAAATAGAAGAATGAAAAACCATTGGCATATGCACAGCAAAACATGAGAGGATTTAAAAAATGAACCAATAAATTTCTAGTTCAAGAAAACCCATATAATAAATATGTATTCAAAGCTCTCTTTGCTTCCTTATAGATTTTCGTGTTTTCTGCTGTGTATTTTTTACCATATTCTTTTTCTTCTCTTTTCTCCCCCAAGGTTACAATTAAGCATGGATATAAGTATATATATATATATATATATATATATATATATATATACACATGTATCCAATACACATATATGTGCACTACACATAGAGAGATATCTATAATAAATACATATGTACACATATACATCTGTGAAGGACCATACTATGCTTGTTTGTCCTCTGTTTCTCTGAAGGGAATAACATCTTCCTTCATAAATCCAAATCTTTCCACATTTTTCTAAATTCACCAACTTATCATTTCCTACACCATAGCAATATTCTAACCTTATACTGTCTAGTTGTTTTAAAAAGTCTAAAACAATATTGATTAAAATATAGTGTAGTTTTCCTATTTTTATTTTGATTTCATGATTACCACCCCTGATTTTTCTTTTTAAACTAATGAATTCTACTCATGATCTTTAGTATTATGTTTATGTGAATCTCTTGTTTCCTATCCCCAACTTCTCTGCTTTACTTCTATTCACTATCTTGCTCTCCTATTATTTGACCTACCCCCCTTCCAAGGTTCCCTCACTTAATTCACCCATCCCTTTCCCATTAATCTACATATTTTATACCATTTCCCTTTAATTTACACAACTTTCTGTACTCCTATTATCATACTTTCTCACTCTCCTATTTCTTTATAAATTTAGAAGACTTTTATTCCTTTCTAAATGTATGTTGTTTCTTTAACCCTGATCTGATGTGACTAGGATTCCCTCTAAAAATCCTCCCTTATCCTCTCCCTATTCCCTATCCCCTTCCTTAATTTTTTTTCTGAATTTAGAAATACCCTTCTACATATATATTAATGTTCTCTCGTTAACCTATTCCCAATGACAGTAGGGTTTCAGAACTCCATCTAATTCCTCTGTGTTTCCTTCACATTTTTGTTTTTTAGAATCACAACATATTCAGTTCTATCTCAATCTATCTTTCAAACTACCTAATTACTAAAGACATCTTAGATATACAGTTTACATTTCCATGTATAAAACACAAACTGTTTTTCCTTTTCTGAATCTCTTGTAATTAGTCTATAATGTTTATCTTATATTTCTCTTGGATCCTATATATCAATTTTCCTGTTAAGTTCCAGATTTTTTTTGCAACAAAACCTTGAATGTCTAACAATTAATTGAATATACATTTTTTTCCATGCAGGATTATACTTTACTTTGCTGGGTGTGACATTTTTGGCTGCAACTCCAGTTCTTTTGCTCTTTTGATATATAGTGTTGCAAAACCTGCAGTCTTTTAATATAGTTGCTTCTGGGTTTTGTGTAATTCTAATTATGGTTCCACTGTATTTGCAATTGTTTTCTTGTTGCTTATAATATTTTCTCTTTGACCTGGGGATTTCAGAATTTGGCTATGATTTTTTGGTAGGTTTTCCTCATAAAATCTCTTTCAGGTGTTGATCAATGGATTTTTTCTATTTCTACTTTCTATTATTGTTCTAACATTTTAGGACAGTTTTCTTTAATTATGTTTTGCCTTAGTGCATCAAGGTTATCTTTTGATCATAGATTTCAGTTCTATTGTTCTTATGTTTTCTCTTCTTGAAAAAAAATCAGTTTCAAATCAGTTGTTTTTCTTATGCAATGTCTCACATTTTCTTCTATTTTTTTCCTTTCTTTATGTTTTGTGTTATTATTTCTTGGTCTCTTATAATTTCTGTTTTCCACTGCCTAATTGTAGTTTTCAAGTAATTTTTCCCCTTGGAAAATTTAGTGCATTTAAATGCAGAAGTAAGTCTTTAATTGATATGCCAGATGGCCACAAGTAGACCATAGGTAATACATCTGGAGTTGGATGGGTCCTGAAAACAACAGCATTCTCTGGTTTTGGAATCAAGAAGACCTGAGTTTGAATCCTTCTAGTGGCACTATGAGAGTGGCAATGAGCTTTTCAGTCTCAGTTTTCTCATCTTCAAAATGGGGATAACAACAACACTTACTTTCATAGGGTTGTTGTGAGGACCCAGTGAGATAATAAAAGCAAAGCACTTTGCAAATCTTAAAGTGCTATGTAAAAATCTCACTAATTTCTTCATTTTACAAATGAGGCAATTGAGACCTAGTCAAGTCAAGTGATTTGCTCAGTATATAAGTGGAAGATAAGGGATTGTAATATGAGACTTCTGACTCTAAATCCATCCCATCCTCCCCAATATACCAGACACATAAAACACAGGTAATGTATAATTGGAAACATTCTGGGTGTGACTAGTTTTATTAGTTTTATTTTTGTTCTTGTGTCTTCAGCAATTAACACAATGTTTTACATATAATAGCCACATGCTTGTTGATTGGCAAATTCGTATCTCTGACTCTTCCTAATCATGTGGCAATGGAAAAGTCATTTAGCCATTCTAAATATGGAGTTTTCATTGCAAAAAGAAGAAAATGATACTTACTTTATAGGGTTATAATGAAGATCAAATGAGAGAGTATATACAAAGCACTCTGTAAATGAAAAGCTATTACTTTTAGACAGTTTATGGGCCAAGATAATCTACAATAAAATTTTAACTTTCTAAACATCAATGTATGTATCATGTATTAGATTCCTAAATCTATAGTATTTTAGACCCTACTAATTGAATAATAGTGCTAATTAATTATCAGCAAATAGTTGAGTTGGGTGAGCTGATTTCCCCTTTCTTCTCTCTCGCTCACTCTCCTCATTTAACTGTCAGTAGCCACCTTTTTGGCCAGCTAAATGGTTTCTTGTCAAGCTTGGAATAAGGAAGACTTACCTTCTTGAATTCAAATTTGACTTCAGACACTTATAGCTTTGTGACTCTAAGCAAGTCACTTAACTCTGATTGCCTCAGTTTCCTTGTCTGTAAAATGAGATGGAGAAGAAAATGTCAAACTACTCCAATGTCTTTGCCAAGAATCAGACATGACTAAAATGATTGGCCAGTAACAACAATCACTTCTTTGATGTACAGTAAGAGGAAATGATAATGATAATGACAACATAATGAAAATTGTCAGTCAAGATATCATGGAATATTTGAAATGAACAAGATTTCATATCACACCAGACCAATCCCATACCATAAAGGAATCTAACTTCTGAGTAAGAAGACAAATAAGAAAAAAAAGAGCCATTAAAGAGTATAAAGCTATTAAGTTCTATGACACTGATTCTAAATGCTAATTCAGGAGAGGAACAGTTGGATTGGGTTAGAGCCATGATAGGGAGAAAAAATATTTATGTATATATATTTGTATGTATATTAATTATTGGTAAGAAGAAAAAGAGAAAGTTTATTGTTTTGCCATGTATGGAATACATCAAAGTGAATATCTTAGAAAAAGGGCAAGGACTCATTGCTTTAAAACTACAATGTACAAATTATCATATGGTCCTATCCACTAAACAGCCTTTTCTATGTTCACAGCAAACAACCTTTCTGGGGTAAAGAAGAAAAAATTGAATCACCTTAATAGAAGCCAAATCTAGGATTTGTATTCTTCTCTACACATCATTAAGCATATTGGAGTGAAAGATGTTGGTTTTTTAATATAATGGTGAAGAGGCACTGGGATCAGAAATTTCATCCAGATCATTATAAGCTGCTTGTGGGGGTTTCTAGGTCTAGGCTAGCAGAATTGAGATCCAGGACAAGTGGAATTTTCTTGATTACTAGAACACATTAATCAATATTTTCTCTCTTTTTCTACACACATTTCTGAAGTAATGTAGAACTTAAGATAGGAATCGGTCAGCAATTCAGTTCAATTTCATTTAACCACTATGTATTAACTAACTACAATATATATTCTAAGTGCTATGGATACAAAATCACAGATGAAATAGTTTCTGCCATAGAGGAACTTATAGCCTACTAGGTATATATTACATGTACATGAGTTATTAGGAACAAAACATATTTAAGGCAAAACAAAATAATTTCATGAGAGAATGAATGTTGGGAGTAGGAAAGGGGAAAATCAGCTGAGATGTGCTTTGAAGGAAGATAAGAGGTTCTGCAAAGAGAAAGGCAATAGGGAGTTAATTTTAGACACAGAGGAGCACTTGTTTAAAGGCATGGAGACAGAAAATAGAATACTGTGTTTGGAAATAGCTAGTATGCAGGGCATACATGAAGGGGTGAAAGAAAATAATGGAAGGGTAGGCAGGAGCAAGACTGTGGAAGTCTTTCCTTGCCAGGCTGAGGATTTTGTATATTGTCTTAGAAGCAATAGGGAGCCCCAGAAATATTTTTAATAGCAGGATAGGGTGATCAGATATGAATTTTAGGACTATGAATGCTAGATGAGTGTGAATGGAAGAGGCTGTAGGCAAAGAGACCAATTAAGAGGCTTCTATTCTAGTGTAGATTTGTAAGCAAAGAAAAGAGCATGGACATACATATATTCGATTTGTCAAGTATTTTAACATAATTAACATGTAGTGGACTTACTGCCATCTAGGGGAGGGGTGGGGGCTAGGGGGGAAAATTTGTAACAGAAAGCTTTGTAAGGGTCAATGTTGAAGAATTACCCATACATATGTTTTGCAAATAAAAAGCTTTAATAAAGAAAAAAAAGAACATGGAAATAAGAGATATTGTGGAAGTAGAGTGGACAAGACTTGTCAACTAATTGGATATGGGGAGAAAGAGTAAATTATGCCTCCAAGGCTATGAACCTTACTTCTTGGAAGGATGATGATATGGACAGAAATAGAGATATTTGGAGGAGGAATGGGTTTTATTAAGTTCCTACATGTATTTAACAATGTGCCTGGGAAAATATGAGATTTTCCCCTGATGGAAGATTAATAATTCATTTCACAAAATTTTATAAGTGCTCACTATTATACCCAATACCATGTTGTATGCTAATGGACTTAATGTATAAATCAGATGGGCCTTTGCCATCCAAAAGCTTACACTCTAGTAAGAGCATGAAGACATTTATACAAATAATTACAATACTAAGCAGATTGATATAAATGTGTAAGAAATCTACAAGCATATTCAGAAATAATTATAATTAAGCTTTATTGTAATATTTACAAAACATCCACAGCCATGAAACAGCTTCTTTGTGGAAGAAGCAACGATGAATTTCTAACAGGAGTGACCACAAGGTATAGTTCATGGACATCACAGAGATCGTGAAAAAAGAAATGAAGAGAGGGTAAGACATTTCATGACCCTGGGGTTTCTAACACACACCATTAAAATGAAATTGAAAACCATGACAAATTAAAGAAAATTAAAGTCTGTTCTCTTGCTTTCTTTTTCTGCAAATTATATTTCTGAGCATTTAGTCTAGTTGAGTAAATCCAAGAGTTGATTTTGTCCACTTTTAAAAATACGTCTGATGAAATATCTTTCTTCTTCTTCTTCCTCTTTTTTTTTGTTTTGCTGAGGCAATTGGGGTTAAGTGACTTGCCCAAGGTCACACAGATAGGAACGTCTGATGAAACATCTTGAATGCTTTTGGCCATGGAATGGGCCTAGAGAAGAGGCAGTTAGTAAATGTGGGAAAGAATCAGCTGGCATGCAAAGCTTTCCCTAAGAAATTTCAAGGCCTTCTTTGCTTAGTCTACCATCCAATCATTTCTCCTTAGCCCCAGTGGATGCCAAAGATCTGTCACACAGTCTCCTAGCAAAGTCCTCTGTCTTTCTGCCAATAGAATGAATTAGGCTTCCCAACATATGCAGGTATTTGTAGAAAGCAGCCTGTTTCCCCTCCTGGCTGTTTAGTTGTCTGTAACAATAATGTCATAAATAAACAATGGTTCTGTAAGAGAAAGGGAAGGAGGAGTGAGAAAAGGAGGGGAAAAAGGTTTATCAGACAGAACACACACCAGGCAGAATAACTCGGGTTGGAAGGTTAACACAGATTAAACAGGAGAACACACTGTTGGTGAGAAAACTGCAGGTGGGAACATCTTTCACTGGGGAGCTCATTCTATCTCCCCCCTACTTGGCTGAAATGGTGGCTGCCAGCTCAATCTGCTTTTAGATTGAAGGTGTTTGTCATCCCAAGTAGGGGGTTGGATCATGCTCCAATTAGAGTAATTCAGATGCCGTTTAGACCTTGCAGGGAGCTTTGTGAGGGAAATGGTTCTGATGTAGCAAGTGATGTAGGATTAGGGGGACCTTGGACCACCATCGACATTGTTTTCTACCAAAAAATGGAACAGATTTGAGGGAATTTCATGACCACCAAAGGTGACAGGTTGTCAAGTCTGAAAACCTATTTCCTCCATTTATTCTCAGATGAGTAGAATAAGCAAAGGAACAGCATCTGTGATTTCCCTGACATAAGGAAGTCTCAGAGGAGAAAACTCCCTCTATCAATGAAGGTTGACATCTTCTCTGCAATGTGCAGTCTTAAAAATGGCTTAAAATACTTAGAGACTAAGTGACTTATTCTGGGATCAGTCATACAACAAGAGTTTTCTCTTGATTTTAAGCAAGTTCTCTAGAAAATTCAACAAATATTTGTTACCTGTCTATTGTGTTCAGGACATGACATGAGACATGGGGCAGGTATAATTTAGGTACAGCATGGAATCTTGATAAATCTTGAAATTTAAGAAGTAGTGATAGATACACAAATAGCTACAATCATAATAGCACATACTTATTACTTATGTGACCATGGGCAAGTCAACTTCATCCCTCTAAGCTTCAGTTTCCTTATTTATAAAATGGGGATAATAATGAATTATAAGATGTTATTAAATATATATCATATGCCAAAGGCAAGGATATATAAGCCACTGTGAAAATTCTTGCCCTCAAGAAAGTCCCAAACTGGGGAGACAACATGCATGGGAAATATCAGCAAGGGAAGAATATTTTGGTCTGGGAAGTTAAGGGGATAGCAAACAGAGCTATAGGGAAACTGACTTACAAACATTAATTTCCAAAAGTAATGGTGATTCTTATTTTATGGCAGTTCCTAGAGCAACAGAAAATAGGATGGAATGCATATGTGCTACTGAGATAGAATGGATGTATATTAAGATAAGAGAATGGCTGGAAGCATGATCTGGGGACAGCTATATATTGTGGGCTTCCTGCACTTGAGCTCACTGATTCACCAGTTGAGATATCTCAGCTCTAGGTTGGAAGTGACAAAGCAAAGTAGATTATTGTCTGCCCTTCCCTTTTTTGATTTCTTGGAGAATTTTGCCATAGATTATTTCAGTGTCCTTCACACTCAAGGGAACCCTGTTCCCCTATCCCAAAGCCAATTATAGTTTACCAAACCTGAATCTTGGATTACTCCAACCATCCATAGCCTTTGCTTCTATCTACATGCTGCTGAAAAAGGTAGAGTAAATCAGAACATCATGCTGAATGAATTCATTACAAATGTATGTTACTTAACCTCAAGGAGGCCCTCACTTAAGCAAAGCAATCCTTTTGTGCTTCCCTAATTGATTCATTATTCTTCTCACCACAGTAATCATTCTAAATATCTTGATTCCTCTTCAAGTCTCCCATGGCACCCCTATCTTAACTGATGACCCTTCTTTATACCAAAAAAAATTTAAATTATTTGTTATGTATTCCTTCTTCTCCCTCATATGTCTCAATATATTTCCCTACCATCTCATTCAGGAATATCTATTGTATATAGTATATACTCTGTGTATATATATATATATATATATATATATATATATATATATATATATACACACACACACAGAGAGAGAGAGACTACTACTCTCCCCAACATTAGTAGTCATGTATTAATTGTCAAATCAGATAGTCATTTCTCAATCTTCATCCTTCTTGCCCTCTCTTTAGTCTCTGAAACAGTTGTTTAATCACTTCATGATGCTCTCTCTTCTTTATATTTTTATAACACTGCTCTCTTTCCTGCTTCTACTCCTACCTGAATAATTTATTCTTCTCATTTTAATTTGCAATATCTTTTATCTCATGCTCACTAATTTTATGTATCCCATAAGAATCTGACTTGGGCCCTCTTCTTTTCTCTTCTCTCTCTATACTATGCCTTTGGAGCTCAGCTCTCATGGAGTTTATGGATACATCCTATTATGTATCCCCATCAATTACCATCAAACAGCTATATTAGTCATTAAATAAGTGCTTATTGATTAAAGTTCTTGGGGTATACTTGGTTCTCAGGAGGCCCAATAGTGTTGAAGACACTATTAGAGTAAATAGACAATCAGAATATAATCTCTTTAGTGCCCTATAACAGAAAGCTTTTGCGAATTTCAAATCATATATAGATGATGCTCATTCTGCTTCTTTCATCTCTTATCTCATAGTCCTGTGTTCATGTTTACTTCCCACTTCAGAGCATTTGCTTAATTTCACCATGCCTATAGTGCCTAATCTTCCACCTGTTTATTTTTATCAATCTTTTAAAGACTTGAAGGACTCTTTCCTTTGTGAAATCTTTAATGTCCTAATCAATAGCAGATGTTCTGGGAAGACTAACTTCTATCTACAATGTCCCTCTGATCCCTATTCTTACCAGTGACTCCAGGAAGCTGTAGTAAATGCAGCTACCACATCCAGTAAACCATTTCAGGTTAAATCAACAAAGTTGAGGGTAACAGACTTCAAATCCATCAGTGAGTTAGGGGAGTATCTACTGAAACATATGAAGACTTCCCTCAGAGGAATGGGTTAATATGAAAAATGTATTCCAATGGGCCATGAAGGCAGCAGAAGCAGTTATTGTGAAGTGCTTAGAGCTTGCTTAGACATCAAAGATACCAAAATCACCCACTGCATCCTGAGCCATCACCAGTCATCTTGACATTTGTCTTACCACTGCACCCCTGTGACTCAGGCTGATGATTTTATCTTACTCTGCCTCATTGAAATCTAATTTTTTGCACTAGTCAAGACAACACCAGTGCCATTTTACCATTTTTTTTATTTTAAAGACCTGGATGATGGGCAAGTGACAATTCAGCAGGTGTGAATTCACTGGAAACCAAAGTTACAATCCTGCACATAAGTTACTTAGACCATAGGGTTGTCTTCTCATTAAACTGAAACATCAGAGTGATTTGGAAGTTCCTTAGGTGTCTGATCAATCTTTTTTTTAAAGAACACACTTCTCAGTTCCTGATGTGAGGAAGGGGTTAGAAGAATTGCTTTAAAATTGTCTGTTTCACCTAACCTAACCCTAGTTTTCTTACTATGGCAGACAGGTATCCCACCTGCAGTGAAAACACACTAAGATGTACAAAAAGTTGTGTGAAGATGATTCCTCTCACTATTAATACATGAAATGTGCACATACTTATGGACAACACAAAATCGAGGAGACCTGGAAGATAAACAGCTCTTGTGAGAGAACTCAGGAAGTTTTGCATCCAAATAGCAGTACTCTATGAAGCAAGACTGTCAAATGAAGACTAGTTTATTGAAGGTGGAGCTGGATGCATGTTTTCCTGGATTGACCACAGTGATAAGGAGTGCAGTGAAATTGGCATTGGTTTTGCATAATAATAATCTAGTCAGGAAGCAGGTATGATTCTCAAAAGGAGTGAATGACAGGCTTATGACAATATGATTGTCAATTGCAGGAAAGTGCTATGACACTATGATCAGTGTGTATGTTCCATGATGAATCCAAACAAGGTCAAAGAAAAAAGCATGGGGGAAAATTTAAAAATATTTTTAATTCCCCCCAATATATGAAAAAACAATTTTCAATACTCATTTTAAAGCTGAATTCCAAATTGCTCTTTTTCCCTCTGGAATATCATATTCCAAGTCCTCTGATCCTTTAATGTAGAAACTGCTAATTTTTTTGTTATCTTGACTGTAGCTTCATAATACTTGAATTGCTTCATTCTGGCTATTTGCAATATTTTCTCCTTACCCTGGGAGCTCAGGACTTCAGGTATAATATTCCTGGAAGTTTTCATTTTGGGAACTCTTTCAGGAGGGGATCAGTTAATTCTTTAAATTTCTATTTTACCATCACGTCCTAGAATACCAGGACAATCTTCCTTGAAAATTTCTTGAAAGATGATGTCTAGGATCTTTTGTTTTTCATCATGGTTTTCAGGAAGTTCAAAATTCTTTAAATTATCTCTCCAGGATCTGTTTTCTAGGTCAGTTGTTTTTCTAATGAGATACGTCACACTACCTTCTGTGTTTTTCATTCTTTTCATTTTGTTTTGTTTCTTCTTGATGTATCACAAAGTCTTTAATTCCACTTACCCAGTTCTAATTTTTTTTTAAATTTTATTTTATTTGCATAACATATGTGTGGGTAATTCTTCAACAATAACCCTTACATAGCTTTCCGTTACAATTTTTTCCCCCCAACTTCCCCACCCCTTCCCTACATGGCAGGATATCCACTACATGTTAATTATGTTAAAATATTGGCAAATCGAATATATGTATACATATTTCCAAACTTATCATTGTTGTGCAAGAAAAATCTTATCTACACAAACGATATATCAGATAAAGGAAACACAATGTAAGCAAACATCAATCAAGGAGTATGAGAATGTTATGTTGTGGTCCACATTTCACATCCCTCTCTCTGGGTGTATATGGCTTTCTTCAGTGAACAATTGGAGGTGGTTTGAAACATATCATTGTTGAAGAGAGCCATGTCCATCAGAATTAATTGTCATATAGTACTGTTGTTGCCGTGTATAATGATCTCCTGGTTCTGCTCATTTCACTCAGCATCAGTTCATGTAAGTCTCTCCAGGCCTCTCTGAAATCATCTTGCTGGTCATTTCTTACAGAACAATAATATTCCATAATATTCATATACCATAATTTATTCAGCCATTCTCCAATTGAAGGGCATCTATTCAATTTCCAGTTTCTAGCCACTACAAAAAGGGCTGCCACAAACATTCTTGCACATGTGGGGCCTTTTCCTTCCTTTATGATTTCTTTGGGATATAAGCCCAATAGAAATGCTGCTGGGTCAAAGGGTATGCACAGTTTGATAACTTTTTGAGCATAGCTCCAAATTGTTCTCCAGAATGGCTGTATCCGTTCACAGCTCCACCAACAATGCATCAGTGTCCCAGCCCTCCCACAACCCCTCCAACATTCATCATTAACTTTTCCTGTCATTTTAGCCAATCTGACAGGTGTGAAGTGGTATCTCAGGGTTGTCTTGATTTGCATTTCTCTGATCAATAGTGATTTGGAGCACCTTTTCATATGACTATAAATAGTTTTAATTTCATCCTCTGAAAATTGTCTGTTCATATCCTTTGACCATTTATTGATTGGAGAATGGCTTGAATTTTTATAAATATGAGACAATTCTCTATATATTTTAGAGATGAGACCTTTATCAGAACCCTTGAATGTAAAGATGATTTCCCAATTTATTACTTCCCTCCTAATCTTGTCTGCATTGATTTTGTTTGTACAAAAACTTTTTAACTTAATATAGTCAAAGTTATCTATCTGGTTTTCAATTAAGAGTTCCAGTTCTTCTTTGGACATAAATTTATTCCATCTCCATAGGTCTGAGAGGTAAACTATATTACATTCCTCTAATTTACTTATAGTATCACTCTTTATATCCAGATCATGAACCCATTTAGATCTTATCTTGGTATGTGGTGTTAGATGTGGGTCAAGCCCTAATTTCTTCCACACTAGTTTCCAGTTTTCCCAGCAGTTTTTGTCAAATAGTGAATACTTATCCCAAAAGCTGGGGTCTTTGGGTTTATCAAAAACCAAATTGCTATAGTTATTGCCTAGTTTGTCTTGTGATTCTATCCTATTCCACTGATCAACTACTCTATTTCTTAGCCAGTACCAAATGGTTTTGATGACCGCTGCTTTATAATATAGTTTTAGATCTGGTACAGCAAGTCCACCATTGTCAGCCTTTTTTTTTCATTAATCCCCTTGAAATTCTTGACCTTTTGTTTTTCCAAATGAACTTTGCTACTATTTTTTCTAGATCTGTAAAATAATTTCTTGGGAGTTTGATTGGTATGGCACTAAATAAGTAAATTAGTTTGGGTAGTATTGTCATTTTTATTATATTCGCTCGTCCTTCCCATGAGCATTTTAAGTTTTTCCAATTGACTAGGTCTGATTTGATTTGTGTGGAAAGTGTTTTATAATTTAGTTCATATAGTTCCTGACTATCTCTTGGCAGATAAATTCCCAAATATTTTATACTATCAACAGTTATTTTGAATGGAATTTCTTTTTGTATCTCTTGCTGCTGAACTTTATTGGTAATATATAAAAATGCTGATGATTTATGTGGATTTATTTTGTATCCTGCCACTTTGCTAAAGTTGTGAATTGTTTCTAGTAGTTTTTTAGTTGAGTCTCTAGGGTTCTCTAAGTATACCATCATGTCATCTGCAAAGAGTGATAATTTGGTTTCTTCACTACCTACTCTGATTCCTTTTATCTCTTTTTCTTCTCTTATTGCTGAAGCTAACATTTATAATACAATATTAAATAGTAATGGTGACAGTGGGCAGCCTTGTTTCACTCCTGATCTTATTGGGAATGGTTCTAGTTTGACTCCATTACATATGATGCTTGCTGAAGGTTTTAAGTAGATACTACTAATCATTTTAAGGAAAAGCCCATTTATTCCTATACTCTCCAGTGTTTTTAATAGGAATGGGTGTTGGATTTTATCAAAGGCTTTTTCTGCATCTATGGAGATAATCATATGGTTTTTATTAATTTGGTTATTAATATAATTGATTATGCTAATAGTTTTCCTAATATTGAACCAGCCCTGCATTCCTGGTATAAATCCTACTTGGTCATGATGTATTATCTTGGGGATGACTTTCTGTAATCTTGTTGCTAAAATCTTATTTAAAATTTTTGCATCAATATTCATTAGGGAAATGGGTCTATAGTTTTCTTTCTCAGTTTTCTCCCTACCTGGTTTAGCTATCAGCACCATATCTGTGTCATAGAAGGAATTTGGTAGTACACCTTCTTTCCCTATTTTTTCAAATAGTTTATATAGTATTGGGATTAATTGTTCTTTGAATGTTTGGTAAAATTCACATGTAAATCCATCTGGTCCTGGAGATTTTTTCTTAGGGTTTTAATTAATAGCTTGTTCTATTTCTTTTTCTGAAATAGGGCTATTTAAATAATTTATTTCCTCTTCTGTTAATCTGGGCAATCTATATTTTTGTAAATATTCCTCCATTTCATTTACATTATCAAATTTATTGGCATAAAGTTGGGCAAAGAAACTCCTAATTATTACTCTAATTTCCTCTTCATTGGAGGAAAGTTCTCCCTTATCATTTTTGAGACTAATAATTTGATTTTCCTCTTTCCTTTTTCTAATCAAATTAACTAAAGGCTTATCTATTTTGTTGGTTTTTTCATAAAACCAACTCTTACTTTTATTTATTAATTCAATAGTTTTCTTATTTTCAATTTTATTGATCTCCCCTTTAATTTTCAGAATTTCCAATTTGGTATTTAATTGAGGGTTTTTAATTTGGTCTTTTTCTAGCTTTTTTAATTGTAAGCCCAGTTCATTAATCTTCTCCTTCTCTGTTTTACGCAAGTAAGCATCTAGAGATATAAAATTACCCCTTATAACCGCTTTAGCCGAGTCCCACAAATTTTGGTATGTTATCTCATTGTTGTCATTCTCCTGGATGAAATTTTCGATTGTGTCTGTAATTTGCTCTTTCACCCATTCGTTCTTCAGGATTAGATTATTTAATTTCCAAATAACTTGTGGTCTATTTTCTCCTGGCCTTATATTACATGTGAGTTTTATTGCATCATGATCTGAGAAGGATGCATTTACTATTTCTGCTTTTCTGGATTGGATTTTGAGGTTTTTATGCCCTAACACATGATCAATTTTTGTATAAGTTCCATGAACCCCTGAGAAAAAAGTATACTCCCTTCTATCACCATTCAATTTCCTCCAGAGATCTATCATACCTAACTTTTCTAGCCTTTTGTTAACCTCCCTAACTTCTTTCTTATTTATTTTGGAATTTGATTTATCTAATTCTGAGAGAGCAAGGTTGAGATCTCCCACTAGTATAGTATTACTGTCTATTTCTCCTTGCATCTCTCTTAACTTCTCCTCTAGGAATTTGGATGCTATACCACTTGGTGCATATATGTTAAGTATTGATACTGCTTCATTGTCTATGGAACCCTTTAGTAAAATGTAGTTTCCTTCCTTATCTCTTTTAATTAGATCTATTTTTGTTTCTACTTGATCCGAGATAAGGATTGCTACCCCTGCCTTTCTTTGTTCACCTGAAGCATAGAAGATTCTGCTCCAGCCCTTTACCTTCACTCTGTATGTATCTCTATGTTTTAGATGTGTTTCTTGTAAACAACATATTGTAGGATTCTGGCTTTTAATCCAGTCTGCTCCCCGCTTCCATTTTATGGGAGAGTTCATCCCATTCACATTCACAGTTAAAATAACTATATCTGTATTCCCTGCCATCTTATTTACCCAGAGTTATGATTTTCTCTTCCCTTTCCCCTCTCTCCCTTCCCCCTCCCCAGTACTTTGTTTTTGATGACCACCTCCCACCAATAATCCTCCTCCCTTTAGAGTCCCTCCCTCCCCTTTATACCTTTCCCCTAATCCTTCTATTAGTTTATCCCTTTCCTTTTCTCCCCTCCCTCCTACCTTCCCACAAGGAGGGTCAGTGCTTTCTTTGAAGCCAAATGTGTCTGATATACTCTCTTAGAGTCCAATCTAATGAGAGTAAGGTTTACACAATACTCATCGCCCTCCCTTCTTTCCCTCAATTATATTAGATCTTCTATGTCTCTTTATGAGATTTTGCCTTATTTTACCTCCTTTATTTTTACTTTATTTTGCCTCCTTTTTCCCCCTCCCCCATTTTTCTTTTTCAGTATGGTATCCCTTCCACCTCCATTTTCTTTTCCATTATTATCAAAGAAAAATCAAATTATACTGCCATTCTTTAAAGGATACCTATAGTAGGAATATAGTTCTCAAGAGATTTCCTTTTTACCTTTTTATGTTTCTCTTGAGTTCTCTATTTGGAGGTCAAATTTTTTGTTCAGATCAGGTCTTTTCATTAGAAATAGGTGAAATTCTCCTGTATCATTGAATGACCATCTTCTTCCCTGGAAGATGATGCTCATTCTAGCTGGATAACTTATTCTTGGCTGTAATCCAAGTTCTTTTGCCTTTCGGAATATCTGGTTCCAAGCCCTTCGATCCTTCAGTGTGGAAGCTGACAGATCCTGTGTAATTCTAATGACAGTTCCTCGGTTTTTGAAGTGTTTCTTTCTAGCTGCTTGCAATATCTTTTCCTTGGTGCGATAGTCCTGAAATTTGGCCACGATATTCCTTGGGGTTTTAATTTTGGGGTCTCTTTCTGGAGGTGATCGGTGAATTCTTTCAATGCCAATTTTGCCTTCTGATTCTAAAACATCAGGGCAATTCTCTTTCATGATTTCCTGGAAGATAGCATCCAGGTTCTTTTTTTCATCGTGGCTTTCAGGGAGTCTGATAATCCTTAAATTGTCTCTCCTGGATCTGTTTTCCAAGTCAGTTGTTTTTCCTAAGAGATATTTCATATTTTCTTCTATTTTTCCATTTTTTTGTTTTTGTTTAACTGATTCTTGAAGTCTTTTTGAGTCATTTACTTCTATTTGTTCAATTTTAATTTTTAAAGTATTATTTCCTTCAGTTATCTTTTTTAGCTCCTTTTGTAGCTGGCCAATTGAATTTCTTGATTCAATGCATTCTTTTTCCATTTTGCCAGTTTTATTTTTCAGTGAATTGTTGTCTTTTTCCAATTCACCAATTTTGTTTTTCAGTGAATTGTTGTCTTTTTCCAATTCACCAATTTTGATTTTCAGTTCACCATTTTTATTTTCCAGTGAATTGGTGATTTTTTCCAATTCACCAATTTTGTTTTTCAGTGAACTGTTTTCTTTTTCCAATTCACCAGTCCTATTTTCCAGTTTTTGACATTTCTGTTGCCCTGATCTCAATTTATTTCCCCATTCTTCTTCTAGCTCTCTTTTGAGATTCTTAATGCAATCATCCAGGTAAGCCTTCTGAAAGGGAGACCAACTTAAGTCTGCCTTTGTGGCTTCATCTGGGATTGTTTTCATAATGTCACGATCTGGGGACTGTTCTATTTTTTCTCCGTAAAAGCTGTCTGTGGTGAGAGCTCTTTTCTGCTTCTTGCTCATGATTTAAAGCTGGGATTGGTCAAAACCAGAGAAAACTGCAAAGATTTGTATTTGCCCTGGGGCAGTTTGCCGAGTTGACTTCCGGTCTGAGGCTGGTGGGGCTAGATTCGCACTAGGACCACGTTTTCAGCTGGTCTCGATCCACCCTTTTCCAAAGGCAGATCTGCCAAAGCACCTGCCCGCAAGCAGAGCAAAGTGGCCCAGGCGTCTCCCAGGGGCTTCCTGGGTGCCCAAAATCCGCCCCTCTATCGCAGCCCCGGCTGGAGTCTTATTGCGACCAGCGGCCGATTTCCCCTGAGGCTAACCTTCTCCGGAGTTCTTTCACGGTAGATCTTTGATAGAAGTGCGTTGTAGTCCGAATGCTTAGAGGTGCTCTCACTTAGAAACCAGTTGGAAGGCTTACTTTGTCTGGGTTTGAAGGAATGTCCCAGGAGTTCACAGAGAAAGCTGTCCGCAGTTCGCCATCTTGGCTCCGCCCTCTCCAGTTCTAATTTTTAAGGGATCATTTTCTTCAGGGAGTTTTTGTACTTCCTTTTCCACTTAGCCAATTCTGCTTTTCAAGGCATTCTCCTCCTCATTTGATTTTTGTATCTCTTTTACCATTTGACCTATTCTATTTTTTTTTTTTTTTTTTTTTGCTTTTTGCTGAGGCAATTGAGGTTAAGGACTTGCTCAAGGTCACACAGCTAGGGAATGTTAAGTGTCTGAGACCACATTTGAACTCAGCTCCTTCTGACTTCAGGGCTGGTGTTCTATCCACTGCACCACCTAGCTGCCCCACCTATTCTATTTTTTAAGATGTTATTTTCAGTATTTTTGTGCCTCCATGACAAGGCTATTGCTCTCTTTTCATGATTTTCTTCCATTGATATAATTTCTTTTCCCAAATTTTCCTCTATCTCTTTATTTTTTAAGATTTTTTTAAGCTCTTTCAGGGCTGGAGGCCAATTTATATTTTTTCTGGCAGACTTTGGATATAGGAATATTGATTTTGCTGTCACCTTCTTTTTGTATATTTTGATCTTGCTACTTACCATGATAACTTTTTATGGTTAGAATTTTTTCTGCTGTTTTCTCATTTATTCAGTTTATTTTTTGACTTTTAACTCTTTTCTAAAATGGGATTCTGCTTTTAGGGTTGAAGGAACACTGTCTCAAGCTTCAAGGCTTTTGTACAGTTGTCTTCAGAAATACTTCTAGGGACCTATAAGTTTTCAGTTTTTCCAAGGTGATATGATCCAAAGAGATCATACTCTTATACTACTCCCCTGGTCTGTACTCTGATCTGGCAATTACTATAATATACTCTTCTGCTCTAGAACTGTGATGAAAGCAATGCCCTGATGCACTATGGTCACAAGATCTGATGTGCTAGTGATTCTCCTTGTTCTGGGACTGCAATCTGGATCTGTATAGGCAAAGCAAATATCTAGTTTAAGCAAAGAGATCCCTGCAATCTTTGGACCTCCTTACTATCTGTGGACTGAGAACTCTGAAAGAAATTCTGCAGCTGCTGATTCATTCACTCTCTCACCTGCTCCAGGTTTGCTCCTGTCAGGTCTAGCTGGTGTGACATGTACCAGACCACACTCCACTCTCACCCTAATGTTACAGGTTTTTCCTGTCAATTTTTTAAGTCGTCTTGGGCTGGAAATTGTTTCAGCTCCACTTTTGTGGCTTCTGCCACTCTAGGATTTGTTTTTGGACATTATTTAAAGTTCTTTGGAGGAGTTTGGGGGAGAGCTCAGGTAAGCCTTGCCTTCTTTCTTCCACCTTGGCTCTACATTCTCAAAGATATTTTTATGACAACCTGGAGACCCTCATCATCACAAGAACAGAAAAGTGGAGCAGAAAAGGAACGAGAAGCTTTCAGACCCTTGGTATGTAGTACTGCATTTACTCACATGAGCCAGAACACATCAAAACTGATTTGAGGAAAATGATGGGGAAGTTCATAATCTGCTAAATAAAAAATGAAGACTTCAGACAATTTACCAATAGGATAGTTTTCTTGTCTTTAAAGCAGTGTTTAACTTCATTAAAAGTAAAATGCAAGTGAAGGTTAGAGAAATGCAGGATTCTTCACTATGTAAGAAAACAGATGAAATTCAGTTTTATGCTGATAGTAACAATCCAAATCATTTTTATGATGTCATAAAGGCTATTTATGGGTCAAAGACCTATGATATATCTCAACTACTTAGCACTAATGGAACCACATTGATTGGTGATAAGGACATGATCTTGGAGAGATGAGCTGAATACTTCCCACATTCTAAACAGATTATCATCAATCAATGCTAAATCTATTGACCATTTACCTCAGGTTGAAATTAGTCCCTCTCTAGCTGAACTTCTAACTGAAGAAGAGGTTTTAAATATTATTAGGTTCTTCTTGTGTGGAAAAAGACCTGTGCTGATTCTATTCTAACTGAAATTCACAAGGCAGGGGGTCCACTATTCATGCAAAAGTTGATTGAAATCTTCCAAGTTATATGACAAGAGGAGGTTATCTCCCAGGAGTTCAAGAAGTTTCCACTGCCCATCTCTATAAAAGAAAATAAAATAGGTTGTCCTGTGACAATCACGTGGAAGAGAAATGTTTCCTCTCTTTGTCATTGCTGGCAAGATTCTTTCCAGAATCCTTCCTAGTAGTTTGATCCTTCCTATGGAAAATTACCTTCTACCTGAGAATAATTTGTGACTTCAGAAAGGGCTGAGAATAGTCGATATGGTGCTTGCTGCCTGGCAATTCCAGGTGAAATGACAGAGGAAGAATAGAGGTCTGTCTCGAACATTAGTCAATTGACCAAAGTCTTTGATACTGTCAGGCATAAGAGATTGGGAAAATCATGTGAAAATTTGGTTGCCAGAGAAGCCCATTGATATTGTATACCATTTGTCTGTAGATGACTCTCCACTCAATGCAATAAAGAATGGATCAATTCTCTGCCACTTGTGCTACTTTTGGCCTAACAATCAACACCAAGAAAACACAAGTTCTCCATGAGGAAGCACCCCAGCATCCATGTCAAGCAGCATCACGGCATTATGTCAAGCAGCACCACACCATCCATAGCAGCAAAGGGAGAAATTTTATTTTTATTTCTTAGATTTCTTTAATATTCTTAGAATGGCTATTTCTTTAAGACTGATCATTTTACTGTACTTTAAATAATTGTCCAAAAATCATCCATATTTAGTAATAATAAGAAAACAATTTGGTTATGTCTGAAATTATTTGTTATATAATAAAGCTGGTTATACATATATATAAATATACTTTCTGGAGCAATAGATTTCAAATATGTACATTTCTCTAATACAATGTACATTTTATTTGTTATCACTAAAATTTTTCAAAGGTAGTTGCATTGCACAGATTCAGGTACAATCTGCTACTTTTAATTAAACATCATATATGCCAAATATCTTGAATACTTGGCAGTTCATCTTAAGAAAGAATTTTAGTGTTTAGTACCTTATCTTGCCAGATGATATTCAGAATCTTTTTAAGATAATTCAAATGGAAATGATTCAATTTCCTGATGTGATACTAGTATACTGTCCAGATTTCACAGGCATTTGTTTCTAGAATGTTTTTCATTCATAGTCTTACTTTCCAGTGGGCTTAAAAGTTATAAAGCTGAATCAAATTTAAATGGACATTAGTGAAGAAACTCCACATTTTTCTTTTGGTGCCCCTAGATTCTCTTTAAAAATTTTTTTCAATAGTATTTTATTTTTCCAAATACATGTAAAGATAGTTTCAACATTCATTTTTGTAAGACTTTGCACTCCATTTTTTCCTCCTTCCCTTATCTCTCCCTTCTCCAAGACAGCAAGCAATCTATTAAACATGTACAATTCTTCTAAATATATTTCCATATTTGTCATGTTGTATAATAAAAATCAGACCAAAAGGGAAAAAAACACAAGGAAAAAGAGCAAGCAAACAAACAAAAAAGTGAAAATTCTACACTTTGATTCATATTAAGTCTCCATGGTTGTCTCTCTGGATGCAGATGGTTTTTTCCATCCCAAATCTATTGAAATTGCCATGAATCACTGCATTGCTGAGAAGAACTATGTACATCATAGTTGATCATCACATAATCTTGCTGTAACTATGTACAATGTTCTCCTGGTTTTGCTCACCTCATTCAGCATCTTTCCAGGCTTTTCTGAAATCAGCCTGCTCATCATTTTATAGAAAAATAATATTCCATTACCCTCATATACCATAACTTATTCAGTCATTCCTCAACTGATGGGCAACCACTTAATTTCCAGTTAAAGGGAGTCATTTTGGATACTTTGGATAAGCTCACTTACTTTGGCAGTATAATTTCCAGGGAAGCACACATAAATGAAATTGAAACATGCATTTTTAGATCTAACAAAGTGTTTGGGATACTCTGAAGGAAACTGGGACAGAAGAGACAGACTGCCTACCATATTGAAGGTCTACAGAGTCATTGTACTGACTTCATTGTTATATACCAGTGAAACCTGGACAGTATATTAATTCAGGAAATTGAATCACTTCCATTTAGATTGTCTTGGGAAGGTTCTGAAGATCACCTGGCAAGATAAGATCCTAGACACTGAAATCCTTTCTTAAGCTAAAATAAACTCAATGGAAAAAGCACAACTCCAATGTCCTGGCCATGTTGTTCAATTGCTAAACATATACTTGTATAAAAAAGACTATTTTATGGAGTACTCGCATAAGGTAAGTTCTCACATGGAGTACAGAAGTTCTCTGAAGAACTTTGACATTGATTATGAAACATGGGAAACACTGGCATTGGACTGCTCAGCATAGCAAAAAAAATTTTCCTCTATGAGTAAAGCAGAATTGTAATAGTTCACAAGAAACATGAGATGTACAAAGTTAGAGACACCTTCACTCCAAATGTCCATAGGGACTATTTGTGCATAACTATGGTAGAACCTTCTGAACTCATATTGATCTGATCAATATAGTCAGAAATACTGTGCCTTGAACTCCAATTAATTTTGGTCCTCTTAAAGCATATAGGACAATAATCAACCTACCAGTCGGTAGATATTTTTCTTCTTTCAGATTTCATGCAGAACTTTTCTTGAACTTCTATAAATGTGAATCATAATTTTTCTGCTCCTTAGTTAATAGTTTCTTTTTTCATCAGTATGGTGCTCCCTCCATTCACAGGGAGCTCTTCTCCCATAAGAAAATCTTGGCTTCTTTCTCTTTCCCAGCACAATAAAACTCAGAAGCATTGAAGAAAAATGTGTCATGAAATTCATAGTAATTGTTCTAGAACTCAACAGTCTTACTTGTATTCAAAGACTTCAGCTTGAACTCCGGGTTTAATGGGAAGAGTTTTCACAAATATATCCAGAATTGGCAATTCTATAAGAAAGCATGCTAGGAAATGTAAAGAAGAGTTTAAGAACTTGAAAAAAGTATATGAATCTTTAAGTGAACTGTGAACACTGTGTTCAAAGCAAAGTGCAATGAGCGTAGTGTTAAATGGTTCATGAAGAGATAGATGATGACTCATCACTGGTCTATACAAAAGCACCCCAAATTTGGATGAAGCAACTTCTCTCTGTTGAAATGGCAGGAGACCTAGTGCTATAAAAGAAAAAGGAAACCACTCTTATGAGAAAATCCTTTTAGAGAATCACATAATTTGGATAGTCATTGAATCTAATATAGAATTGATAAATTATCATCGAGACTCTGCTTAAATTCCTACAATGCATCCCATTTATATATATATATGCATATATATATATATTTATTTGTCAACAATTTTAATTATACAATGAGGATGATGATATTATATATAATATGATGATATAATGGTAAAATAACTACCATTTTATGGCATTTTAAGGCTTGCAAAATGATATACATATTTTTATTTTTAATTAATTTATAAAACCTAACTACAAAAGAAAAAAAGAAAAAACAATACTGTCTGCATAACAGAACATGAGAGGATTCAAAACATGAAACAGTAAATTTTCATTTGAAGAAATCCTATACAATAAATACTTCACAATGTGTTCTTCTTTTCTTTGTTTCCTTGTAGGTTTTCTTTTGTTCTCTGCTGTATACTTTTTACTTTATTATTTTTGCCCCTCTCTTGCATTTAGCATTATGCTTCACTTTACTGGGTGTGACATTTTGAGCCATAACCCCAGTTCTTTTGCTCTTCAATATGTACTGTTTCAAGATTCATAATCTTTTAAGGTAACTACTGCTAGATCTTGTGTGATTCTAATTGTGGCTCCATCATATTCAAATTGTTTTTTCTTGTTACTTGGAATATTTTCTCCTGGTAGTTTCAGAAATTGGCTATGATGTTTCTGTGGGTTTTCCTTGTAGGCTCTCTTTCAGGTGGTTATTTTTTCTATTTCTACTTTCTCCTCTTGTTCTTGCACTTCAGGAAAATTTTCATTTTTGTATATTATAACAAGATTTTTTTATTATAGTTTTCAGGTAGTCCTATTATTTTGTTTTCTCTTTTTAATCTGTTTTCCATTTCCAAGGAATGATGGATTGTTTTTTTTTTTTTTTTCAGAATGGCTAAAAGCAGTGGAGAGCATTTAAAGTAATGGAATTACAATATGTGGGCCATATATATTCATTCTTCTAGAGATGATGAGGTTCTCCAAGATCTCCTATTTGTAGATGATGTTTGTTGACTTCATTAAGGATCAGAGTTTTTCTCTGGTTTGTGGATAGGATTTTTCATCATAAGTCCTTCAGAATCATTGTAATCCTGAGAATAGCAGTCATTTATAACTGATCACCCCAGAATACTGTTATTGCTTTGTTTGTATACATTACATTTCACTTTGCTGGAGTTCATGGAGGACTACATATATGCTGAGAGCATTATGTAAAATTCTATTCATTTTGCCACGTTTTAGGCTTGGCGCTCTATTCATTGTTGTACCTTGCCGCACGACAGTTCATTAAATCTTTGAAAATCTTTAACATGTCCTCTCTGAATCTTTTCTTCTTCAGGGTAAACATTTTTTATTCCTTCAATCAATACTTCCAAGGAATGAATTGAAAGATATTTTTATCTCAAATTCCTAATTCTGTGTCAGGCATGTAGTGAGCATTTAAAAAATCCTTGTCTATTATTTGGTTCTATTCCTGAATCATCTTTTTCATTCATCCCCTTATTTCTTTTCCCAAAGCAAATTCCATTCTATTTCAGATCTTTTATTTCCTCTACTTTATATTTCTGTTATAGTCTTTTAACAGTGCTTTACATCTTCAATCTTTTCCCATCCCCCCAGTCCCTCTTATTGCTAAATTATTTGTCAGAATGTACAGATATAGCCATGTCTTTCACCAGGTCAAAACTCCACAATAAGTCCTAATGGGCTATAAACATTTATACCAAAGTCTATCACCTCACATAAAGAGCACCCGTGATTTAGCTCTAATCATTCTCTAAACATTTCTTCCTGCCTTCTTTCACATTTCCATGTGCCAAACCCAAATATTCACTGAGTTCATCTTTTCTTTTCTTTCTTTTGTGCTATTGTTCTCATCTGCTTACCCCAAATATGGCCCTATCATGATTTTTACTTACTAAGATGCTAAGCATCCTTTAGGGTCTAAGTCACATGCAATTTTTTTTTCCTAAAGCTTTCATTGAGTTCTCAATACTCCAAACAGAAATGACCCCTCTTTGCTTTAAAATTTCCTATAACTTTATTTGCTTTGTTCCTTATTTTCCTTATTCTCATTTGGATTTTGGTTATTTACTTTCTTCCATCCCCACCCCCACTGGATGCCCTTTTGTGATATGGCATCATGTACTAGAAATAAGTAAGTATTTGAAGGGCCTTGGATTCGTGTTTGGTAATGGTTTTTTTTTCATATTTTTTTACATTTCTTGTCATTTAATAGCATTTTATATTCCCAAGTATAATTTTTATTAATGTATCTATTTAATTAAATACAAAATAGAAAAAGAAAAAAATAACATTGCCACGTGCATAGCTGAACAGGAGAGGTTTCAAGATATAAGGTAATAAATTTCCATTACAAATAGGTCTATATAATAAATACTACACATTGTGTTTAGGGATGAACATCTTTTCTTTGCTTATTGATCATTTTTCTTTTGTTCTTTGCTTGGCATTTTTTACTCCATTATTTCCCCATTCCAGAAATCTACAATTAAGCATGGATATACCTACATATATATACCCATATACATACATATGGGTATATATATGTATATATATATGTATACATATATATCTATAATGATTCACATATATACACATATACATTTATATATAAAAAAGATGCTACAAACATTTTTGTACATGTAAGCCTTTTCTCATTTTTTAATGAACTCTTTGGGATATAGACCTAGCAGTGGTCTTGCTGGATCAAAGGGTTTGCATAGTTTAATAGCCCTTTAGACATAGTCTCAAAATGCTCTCCAGAATGTTTGATCAGTTCACAACTCCACTAACAATGCATTAGTGTTCCAGTTTCCCCACATCCTCTCAAACATTTATCATTTTCCTTTTCTGTCATATTAACCAATCTGATAGGTGTGAGGTGATAACTCAGAGTTGTTTTAATTTTCATTTACTTAATCAATAATGATTTAGAATATTTTTCACATGACTACAGATTTATTTTCTTCACATGTAAACTGTTTATTCATATCTTTTGACCATTTATCAACTGGGGAATAGCTTATATTCTTAAAAATGTGATTCTGTTTTCTATATTTTAGAAATGAGGCCTTTATCTTCTGATAAAGCCAGAAACACTGGCTATAAAAATTCTTTCCAACTTGCTGCTTTTCTTTTAAAATTGGTTGCATTGACTTTGTGCAAATCCCTTTTAATTTAATGTAATCAAAATTATCCATTTTGCATTCCATAATTGGTGATAAATTTCTCCTTCCTCCATAAATTTGACAGGTAAAATAATCTTTGCTTTCCTAATTTGCTTATGGTAGGTATCATCCTTTATGCCTGAATCATGTATTTATTTTAATCTTATCTTGATGTACAGTATAAGATATTAGGATTGGATTCTCAATGTTTGTTATAAAGCTTCTGAGGGACCTTAAACCCTGGAAGTTCTGATGAAGCCAGAAAAAGCCTCGAATTGTGTGTGTGTGTGTGCGTGTGTGTGTGTTGGGGGGGGCATTGGGATACTGTTAAAAATTGTCCATTAATTGCTTGAAAACCAACCTAATTTTATAGATGCTCATGATCAACTTGAGCCACAGGCTGATAATTTTTTGGCCACAACAACTCTTAATGTTGGCTTACTTGATAACTCCTTCCTTGAAATCACCTAGTATATGTTTGCAAGTATACCCAGATTAAATGTAAGTTACTTGAGAGTGAGAATTATCCTCATGCAGTTTTTTTTATGTCATAAATAGCTAATAGAGTTCTTGACACAGAAAAGATGCTTATCAAATGCTTATTCCTCCTCTTCATCTATTCTCTGATGCAATCACACTGGAGTACTCTCTATTCTCCTTCATCCTACCATCTTCCATCTATGTACTTGAGCTTATGGCATCATCTCTGCTTGGATCAGACTCTCTATTTGACAATTCTGTTTGCTAATGACTCTTTTTTAACATCAGGAAAAGAGACAAAGGTTTATTCTTCAACCTTAGGCTCTGTCTGCTTGTTTTCCCTGAAGCTAGGAGGTGGGATTTGGGAAGAGACACCTGGGTCATCATTCCTTCTGGCATTGAGAGAGACAAAAGATCTAGTGGACTTCTCCCTCCTAGCACAAAAAGGCTTAGCAGCCCCTCTCCCTCAGAAAAGATCTCAGAAGATGGGGAGAACAGAAAGGCTGTAGGAAGTGATAGAAAAAGTCCTAGACTAAGAGTCAAGGAGCTAGCTTCCAATCCTAAATTAGTCCACTGATTACTTGTTATGTGAACTCAGGCAAGTCACATCCCTTCCTAAACTCTGAGTGAAGGGAATTAGATCTTCTATGAGGTTCCTTCTGGCTCTAATGTTCAGTGGCTGAAGATTTGCCCAAAACCTACTTTGAAGCATCCTCCTGACTTTCTAGTCTCCTAACACATTACTTTCACTACATATTCTCCAGTCCAATGACATTAACTCCCTTGTTGCTCCTCACACAGCACATTCCATTTCTTGACTCCTGGCATTTTCTCTGACTGACCTATATGCATGGCAAATCTCCTTCAACTCTGTATATTGATTTTCTTGGCTTTCTTTAAGTTCCAACTAATATCCTGTCTCTTACAGAAGGCCTTTCTTAAACCCTCTTAATTCTAGTGCCTGCTCTCTGTTAATTATTTCCTATCTTTATGGAGCTTGATTTCTCTCTATATTTTTTGCAAGTTGTCTCCCTCATTAGATTGTAAGCTTAGATCATAGGTGTTATATAAATAGCTGTTTTCTTCCTCTCTTCCTTTTTTTAGAATGGATAAAAAAATAATTTATAAAAAGCAATAAGTAAGCAAAACTAAACAACTGAGGCCTTTATTTGAAGGGCAATCTCATCAAGAAAACTCTTACATCTTTGGCTGTAAGGTTGCCAGATCACTGATTGGATATTGCCTCAGTCAAACTGAAATCTATTAAAGACTTTAAGTTTAAAAAGACTAAGACCTTTCACTGCATCCAAAGCCATCTCCAATCTTCCTAATCTATATCTTGCCATTGAACCCAGATGACTCTGGAGGAAAAAGTGAGGTTGATGTCTTTCCACAGCTCATTCTCACTTAAATCCAACTTACTTGCATGTCATGGCATCACCCCTGGTATTGTGGTCTGCTTCAAGAATCAAGGACAAACAACAGTCACAACAACACACAAATCTTATTAGTTGGCTGATATAAAACCTGAAATCTCTATGGATAAAAGTTCAATTCATAGCAACAAAGTCACAGATTTTTAAACTATTGAAGTAAGTAGACCTACTACTAGATTATAAACTCCTGGAAGGTAGGGAGTTCATCTTTACTATTTTTATTGCTTCTTCAGGCACTTCTATGTCAAGTGGTTTGCATAAAAATATGTGCAACCTACTTATTAAATTTAGATTGATAGAATGTTAGCGTCGAAAGGGGCCTGCTTTTCTACTTATTACCACAGATTTTCTGCAGGGCAGCCACTGAATATATCTGGCCCCTATTCTATAAAAAAATTGGTTTAGATGGCCATTTCCACTTGTGATCCTATGATTTTATTATATTGTTACCTTAAAGATCATTTAGTACATCTCACATGTACTGGCATATGGATTAAAATAGAATTCTTTGTAATATGAACTCCTCTCTCTCTCTCTCTCTCTCTCTCTCTCTCTCTCTCCTTTCCTCTCCTCCCCTCTCCTTTATCCCCCCCCTCCTTCTTCTTTTCTTCTATATATTTTGCCACTCTTTATAGGAAGCTACAAAGAAAATCAGCATCCCAAAACCCAGCATTATATGCCTTGGGATTCATTCTTTAATAATGAAATCCCCATATTAGCCAAATGTTTCTGGTAAAAATTTTCAAAGAAAATGAGAGCCATATCTTAGAGATACCTGCTGGAGACTACAGACCTCATTTCATATACTACAATTCATTGGTGCGTTGAATTTCTGAGGTTCTTTGATACTTTTGTAGATCTTCAAGGGCAGAGATTGATTCTGTAAAACTTTGTTTGAATAGCAGCAGTCTAGGGCCATATACTGTACCCAAAAAAACCTTTTCAAAAGTAGTCAGGTTGGTATATTTTAAAAGAGATTATGTAGAAGATGGAGACCACTGGAAAATAATATGAGTCAATTTTCCCAAATCTGCATTTTCTGGTGGAGACATAGCTTGATATTTTTACTTCATCCTTCCACCTGTGGACTGCTTGAGATGTTGCCTGTTCTTCATTAAAAGTAATCATTTACAAAATCTGAAAATGAAGGTGACTTTGAAGTGATGGGTAGTCTCTGTCCTGTGGGCAGATTTTAATCTCTGAGTATTTTTATCCTGGGTGTTATTCCAGTGCACACAGGACAGCTATGATAAATGCCAGAAAATCAGGACATGAGCCGTTGAGTCCTCTGATTGAATTAGTTGAGATGGAAAATGACAGAAGTTTACAAGAAAGGTCATAGATGCTTAACCCTCTGGCTTTCTTACTCTACCTTCTCTTTGCCATCCTGAAGTAGAATTACTTTTTATTTTGAAACTTTTTCTTAGGATTTTAACTTCTGTATTATATTAATTTCAGAGATATCCCTTTCCTTTCTATATTCTATGAACCTTTTCCCATAAACAAGAACAAATTAAAAAGGAGGGAAAAGCAGATTAACAAAACTAACCAATATATTAACGGAGTATGGCAGTGTATGTGATATCACATACTTAGGAGAGATTCATTTTTTCAATCTTTTTTTTAAAGCCATGCTTTATCATAATTACCATGTTCAGTTTCATTTAGAATTTTTTGTTATTCTCTTTTATTTACATCATGATAGTCATTCTATGTATTATTTTCCTATGTTTTTCTTCATTTTGTAACAATTCATATAAGTTGATGAAGTATTTCAAACAAATATTAAGAAAAAATACATAGGACTCAACTAATGTATTTCTTCAAAGAAAATAAAAATATTTTTATGACCAAAAAGTGATTTGTAAGGAAATTGGAACACAAAAAAAGACTTATGATGTACAGGAAATTGTTGAGACATCACTAAATCCTAATTTTTGGCAAAATGACCCCAGAAATTTTAATTTTGTGGCACAAAGAAAATATATGTGAGAGAGGTAAAACAGAAGGAAACTGACATATGTTCAGATGCTTACTCTATTGGCTTTAGGGTAAACCAGGCAGTTTCAAGACACCTTGATTTATGAACTAATTAATGGTACACAACAAAAATACTTATAGAAATACTTTCTCCCTCCCATCCTAAGCTCACCTCCTCCCAAACAACAGGAAAATGGGTTTTGCATGTTAGAAAATTAAATTCAATATATATTTATGAGGCCATTCAAAATGTGAAGTCCTTTGCTACTAAGTCTCTAGTAAGCAGAAATGTCCATGTATCAAAACCTAATTGTGGCACAGTCTCAAGCTTGAGGAATAAATTAAGTCTTAAGCTGCAAAAGACATTGGACATTCATTTTAAGGCTTATTATAGCTATGATGATATGGGCATCAATAAATCCAACAACAAGAAAAGTTAAAAAAAAAGCTAAGCAGCAAATAAGATATACTTATTGGTTTCCTTGGCAAAATCTCGCTTGTTGATCATTTATTAAAAGCACAGGAATATTTATACATTATTATCTAGTCATTGCAGTGTTCTAGATTCAAGAGTATCCTTACAAAGCAGAAGTTCTCTGCTTCCTTATCCATCTCCTCTACCCTCCCATAAATTTTCAAAAAGAATTTCTGGTTTCCTCAGCAGACATGAAGGAAGAGTGATATCAGTTAGACAGAGAAGATTTGTTTGCTCTGCATAGGAAACAGACAATTTTTAATGCAGGGATTCTTAAGCTTGGGTAGCACAAACCAAGAAAAAGATTTTTGTATGGGAAATGGTAAAAAGGCCATGAACTTGGGTGGGAAAAATTCAGCTTTATATCAGTATTATTAATTTCCTTTGTGATTCTGGATATGTTTTCTTTTATAGATTTAAAATTCAAAATTTTATAGATTTCTTCTGAGAAAGGTAAATGTGCTTCAGCAGTCTGCCAAAGAGACGCATAACAAAAAAAATGAACAACCCCCATTTTAGAGGTGTGGGTAACAGGGGAAATGAATGTTGAGATGTGGGGAAAGCCAAGATCAGTGCAGATGAATAGAAATATGAGAGCAATCAATGAGTTTAGGCCATCTCTGAGGTGTCAGGTAATAAATGATACAAGTGATACTCTGAGAAAATAAACTAACAAGAGTTAGTTAAGTCATAAACAAAAGTAGGAGTTACTCATAGCCATGAGATTTAGAAAGGACCTAACATACAAGTCAGTGGAGATAAAATGTCAAAAGGATTTGTGGAGATCCTTTTCTGACTTCAGTGACCATATAAGACTCCACCTAAGTCTTTACTTCTTTCAGTCTAAATGCAACAACTTTTCTGGTGCTAATTTAACAGGATCCACTATTAAGGTTTTGCTCTGGTATTTTGTCATGGTGTGCAATAGAGCCTAGGGTTCTCAAAATCTATGGCAATAGAGCCCAAAGTCTGTTAGTTTCTATCAAGATAGGAAGGTGTCCACTATGGGCCTGGTCATGCACTGTGTGTCTGAAGACCAGCTTTTGTTTGAAATTGCCTACTCATCACCAGTTATGCTATATTAAGTGATAACTTAGGTTAGCCTTCTCAACTCCTGCAGATCATCTATTTACATATGGAGAAGTTATATCCTGTGCTGACTGGAGAATGGAGCACCTTTGCTGGAGGGAAAGATATGAAAATTTCAAGACATATTGATTTATGAACTAATTAATAGTATACAACAAAACAGTTATGAAAATATCTCCCCCATCTGTGTGTTGAACTTTCCCCCTCCCAAGCAGGAAAAAGTGTTTTTTGCATATTAGAAAATTAAGTTCAATATATCATAGATGCTTTGAAGTATGGGAATATTTTCTCTAATGCTAAAATTGACCTTAGAGAGTCAAAAACCTTCATTTTACAGATGAGGGGACTGAAGCCCATAGAGATGAAGTATCTGGTTCAAGATCACAACTGTAGAACTAAATAAGAACCCATATTCCATAACTCTTATTATAGGGGTCATTCCACAGTAACATCAAGGAACTGTGATTTCATTATTATAGGGAATGCTCAAGGCAGAAACTTCTTCCATCAATGAAAATAAGCACCTGCTTTCCAAAATTGGATGGTAAGAGAATTAATTGTCTGAGGGTACCCAAAGAGGGTTTCAAAGTCAAGACTCCGATTCAGGGTCTCTACATACTACTCAATGCTGTTGCTCTATAATTCATGTTAAGAATTCTGGTCTAGTTGTAACTAAGAATTTATGGATCACACTGTCCATTTATATTTCTATCACAAGTCTATGCAATAATGAGATATAGACAGACTTTGTGGTATAGGCAAGAGTTTAAATTACTCAGTAGGAAGGATTGAGTTAAATTTTCATCACAGACCCTAAAGGTCTTCTACAAAAGCCCATGAACATACAATAAATACTTTTCAAACTGGGTGACAGTTTATCAATTTAGAATACTATTGAATCATGGCAAAGAACTAAAAACTCTACTGCAAAGTCAGCTTAAGTTTCTTTGAGCCCTTGCCTCTGGCCTCAGATAAGGTCACCTTATAGGTGAGGGAAAAAAAATACCTGACTGTCAAAGCCTTTTCATGTTTCTCTGAATTCTTTATTTTCAACTATAGTAGCTATAGCTGAAGAAATGAGAAGGAATGACATACTTTTTGCAGGAAAAAAAGCCTATTAAAGACTCAAAAATAGGGGTTTAGGTGTTAAAGACTTTGAAGATGATTCCAGGGTCATGATAACTACCATCTTCATTCTAATATTTAGAGTTAGATAACTTTAGCAAAGTGAATGTTTGGGAGAGGGGCACTTTCATGATTCTAGATCATTGAGAGAGACTTTGAGAGATTGAAATTCTAAAAATAAGGATAGGAAAAGATTTGAAAATACAATAATTTCAAAGAGAACACTCATTTATATTCCAATTCAATTTCTTTTGCATCATTGGGATTCAGCAGGAGGAGACCCATAACTGGAATATAACTCTGAAAAGACACATCACATTTAAAGAAAGTTGGGAAAAATATAATTGACAGGGACCGACCAAGATGGCAGAGTAGCAAGAAGTACAGCCAAGATGAGACCTACTGCTACTTTTCAAAAATCTAGAAAATATATCAGATTGAGTCCGGAATTAGAAATACAAGAAAAATAATTGTGGTGGGTCATTTTTGTAGTTCAGGTCAGTATAAGAAGTTAGAAATATTTCAGTGTAAAATTGGCTCTTGTCAATAATGAAGTGATTCAAGGCAATTCCAGTAAACTTGTCATGGAAATTGCCACCTGCATCCAGAGAGAGAACTATGGAGATTGAATGTGGATCAAAGTATAGTATTTTCACCTTTGTCCTTGTTTGCTTATTTGCTTTTTCTTTCTTTCTCGTGGTTTCTTTTCCCCTTTTTATCAGATTTTTCACGTGGAGCATGATAATTATGGAAATGTGTTTAGAAGAATTATACATGTTTAACTTGTATTGGATTGCTTGTTGTCTTGGGGATAGAAGAGGGAAGGAGAGAGGGAAAAAATTTAGAATACAAGGTTTTGCAAAGGTGAATGTTGAAAACTATTTTTGTATGTATTTGGAAAAATAAAATACTATTTTAAAAAGGGAAATATTCCAGTGTAGCAACTGAATGAAGGCTTCCTCAAGTCAGTGTGGGAGGTCAAGAAGAGGTCCCAGATTTGGGCAGAGGGGACCTGACCTTCAGGAGGGAGAATAAACAAGTGCCAATTGGAAACCTCATCACAACTCAATGCTGGGTAATAGATCTGGTACAAACTTGAAGGGATCTTTCTTCACTTACAGGTAATGGTATAAGGCAACTGAAGACCCCAGGCTATATATGGAAGCATAAGCAAGTACAAAAAAGCAGAAAGTTGTGAATTTCCTATTACTTTTGGGGCCCTGAAACAAGATTTAAAAATCAGGACGTAATGCTAGAAGAATGAAAAACAAACAAACAAAGGAATCCTATCAACATCCTTTTGCATTTTGGAGTTTCAGGGAGCAAGTCTCACATAAAAACTTCCAAAAGCATTATTCACAAATCCAGAGCTTCCAGGTCAATGAAAAATACCATAAGCAGTTAGGGAAAAAAATCAAGCATTGAGATGTTACAGTTATGATTGCACACTATTTAGCAGTCATCACCTTGAAAAAATACATCTTGGAACAAAACATTCCGGGAGGCAAAAATATCTATACTTACAACAACTAATAATCTACTCAGTAGTATTTAGTATAGTCCTATAGGGGGAAAACTACATCTGTTATGAAAGAGAGGACTTTAGCTCAGAGAGGCAAAGAAATAGAAAAGGCAAGAGAAACATAAGAAATATGAACATGAACAAGCAAGTGCAAAGGACTAAACAAATTTGAATAATTTACATTCTAATATGAGGAAATGATACATATTTCCTCAGTAATCCATCATTATTAGCAAACCTACTAAAGTTCAATAATATAGAGAATTGGGAAGAGGGTTATTTCTTTTTTTGTTTTTGTTTTATTTGTTATTTTCTTAAAATAAAGGAAGGGGGCTGAGTAAAAGAGTACACTGTGGGAGGGGACAGAGAAACATTATAGGAAATTATCCCATATAATTTAAGTGTGCAAATAGAAGATCATAAAAACAAGGAGAAAGGATTGGGGGAACTAGCATTTTACATGGTCAAAGGAAGGAAGAAAAAATTTCATACATTGTTGAAGGAAGAAATATATTTTATTTAATAGGGAAAAGGACAAAGAGGAGAGAGGAAAATAAGATTATGTGTAGATTAAAATAGAAACTCATCTTCAGCAAACTAACCATTCAGAGTAAATCATGAAAAGGGGGGTTAAAAGGAAAGAAAGGATAAGAATCTTTTATTGAACCCTAGGAGAGGAAGAGAAAAGGGGACTAGAGAAGAAGAAGCACTTGAATCAAACAAGGGCACTGGGGCTGAGTATGTTTCACTGTCTTCTTGAAAAAAGTTGACCAGGTAATATCTCTTATGGTCTAAAATTCTAAAGAAGTATTCAACTCAGGAGGGATCAAAAGTTCTCAAGAACAGATAATATTGTACCAATTTTAAAGTAAGGGAAGAGTGTTGAATTATAGAAATGGAGTTTTGCCTATGGCCTTATAATAAACAGCAAATGCATTATTTGAGCTTAGGTCATCTGATTCCATGTTTAAAAATTACATCATAGGAATACTTTTCAAGATTCTTAGAAAAACCATAGAGATTCCCTCTTTCCTCATTTTTCTGAAAGACTATTACAATTATTGGCAAAGGTGACATTTCATTTATATAATGCCTCTAGAATCTATCTATCTATCTATCTATCTATCTATCTATCTATCTATCTATCTATCT
>JAJPUD010005337.1:79585-101170 GCA_023553655.1 Myrmecobius fasciatus
TCTATCTATCTATCTATCTATCTATCTATCTATCTATCTATCTATCTGTCTGTCTGTCTATTCAACTTGTCTCCTGTGTATATAGCACAAATAATAGGTAGAAGCCATAAAGAGATAGAAATCTGGATGTGATGAAAGAAAAGCCTCCATAATATTGTGTCATTTAGTTGTTTCAGTCATGTCTGAACCATCAAGACTCAATTTGGGATTTTCTTGGTAGAGCTACTGCAGTGATTTACAATTCCTTCTCCAGCTCATTTTATGGATGAGGAACTGAGACAAACAGAGTTATAGGACTTGCCCAGGGACATACAGCTAGTAAGACTCTTAGGACAAAGTTAAACTCATGAAGTTGACTTTTTTAAATACTAATTTTTCAATTTTATAGGATTTTATTTTTCCAATTACTTGCAAAGATAGTTTTCAACATTCATTTTTGTAAGATCTTGAGTTCCATTTTTTTCTTTCTTCCTTCCTTACCTTCTCTCTTCCCAAAACAGCAAATAGTCTGATATGCAATCATATTTAATATATTTTCATATGAGTCATGTTAGGAAAGAAAAATCAGAACAAATTATGAGAAAGAAAAACAAAACAACAAAAAACCAAAAAAAATGCTACAATTTACATTTAGTCTTTATAGTTCTTTTTCTGGATGCAGATGACATTTTTCATTCAAGTCTATTAGAATTGTTTTGGACAACTATATTGCTAAAAAGAGTTAAGTCTATCGTAGGTGACCCTCCCACAAACTTGCTGTTACTGTGTACAATGTTCTTCTGGTTCTTCTCACTTCCCTGAGTATCAGGTGATACAAGTTTTTCCAGGCTTTCCTGAAAACCAGGCTGCTCATCATTTTTTTAAAAATAGAGCAGTAGTATTTCATTACATTCATATGGTACAATTTGTTCAACCATTCCCTAGTTGATGGGCAGCCATTCAATTTCCAATTCCTTGCCACCACAAAAAGGGATGTTAGAACTATTATTGCTCATCATAAAAAGGGTTCCTTTCCCTCTTTTATTATGTCTTTGATATACACTCTCAGTAGTGACACTATTAAATCAAAGGGTATACACAGTTTTATAACATAAAGATGATTTCCTGATTTCAGGTCTGTCACTATCCACTGTGTCACATATCTGTCCTTGCCTCGATATTTAGAGCTATTCAGATGTGGATACCTCAAAGGATAATTGGGTCCCTATTTTGGGAGATTTCCAATAAAAGCCTCTATGAGTAATGCAAGATAGTGAAAATAATGTAAGATTTGGAGTAAAGAGACACGAATTCAAATTCTGCAGTTTACACTAGTTGCATCGCTTTATATAAAATAACAAACTGTCTGAGACTTTGTTCTTCTGAAAAATGAGAAATTTCCCAAACCTCCTTGGGTTGTTATGAAGGTCAAACATGGTAATAAAAGCAAAATATTTTGCAAATAGTAAGATGTTATGTTAATATTGCCTATTAATTGTAAAGTGATTAATTGTAAAGATAAAGATATCTGAGTTCCTTCCCAACTATATAAGTCCACCATTTTGATGTGGTTAGACTGTGCAAATTTGTAACACAGGGATTGTGATATATAAATCTAGCTTTTTTATGTTACATGAACATATTCTAGTAGGTATTTCCACTAGTGACACAGAGAGTATTGTGAACACTTGAAAATTCTTTTTCAATTTTATGACTTTAGATCTCCTCATTATGTCCCTCAAAGAAATCTTCTGGGAGCCTCTAAAAACAGCTATCATTTCATGTAATTCAATTAAAAATCCATAAAGGAATCCAAGAGTCGACAGGGTATAAACACTCTGTTCTTTTCTCCTATTAGAAGCTTCAGAATACGATTAAAACACCACATGGACACCTGGTACAAAGATTCTCTTAAAAATCAGGATGTAAACTCATCAAACAGTCCCTCCATTTTGGCTTGTTCATCAGCCAAACATCCTACACACTTTTCCTGAGAACATCTGTGACTGTCTGGAACGCACACATACACACACACACATTCCATACACTTATATATGTACATATGATGTCTTTGACTTTATGCTTACTCTGACTATTCAACAATTTCTCGGATCCTGTGATTTTCCTTGGTATAGTATTATCGATATGATTATCACTTATACCCTTCTTTTGAATAGTGTCAATAGGACTTGAAGATGTACTAGACTTCTTAGTAACAGAGCCCTCCCTTAATTGTTTTATAAAAGGTATCATTAACATGGTTCCCTGATGGATCTTATACAGAGGAGTACTTTTCTCACAGTTCCTTCTTAAATCTGCAGCTAGCAAAAGATTGAGAGGCTCTTCACATCATGAAACAAACTCCCAAAGTAAACACAAATTTGAAAAACATTGCATGACTCTTTCCCTACTTAATGTCTGCTGACTCCTTTATCCTTCTATAGAGGAATGATATTCTTTGAGCATCAACTTTAGTACCTAAAAAGCAAAAATGCTGGATTTCCTAGAGCTCTTCCTATATTGCCTTGCTTCATTATATTGCATGAGAAAAGCAGTCATTTCTCAGCATGTTACAAACTTTGTCACCAGATTCCAGACATCTCAGCATCAGTATCTTGTCCAGGACTGGGGTATTAGATACCAGATTTCTAACCACAAGAAACTCCTTCTTTCTGATTGCTTGCATTACTTTTTCTTTAGTCTGGAAGCTCTATACTTTGACTATAATATTTCTGGGAGTTTTCATCTGGAGTTTTCTTTCAAAGGGTGTTTTTATCTTCTGATTCTTTTTATTTTTAATTTTTTTTTAATTTGTTTTGAACATACATTGCTTTATTGTCTGGTCCTGCTCACTAAAGGATTTTGATTACAGCCCAAAATCTGATCAAAGGTGAGGAGTGAAGGGATGGAACTCTCAAGGATAGTCAACCAGGAGTCCATTTATTCAAAATTGTCTTATATACCCTAATACCTTATATAACTATAGCATGCTGCACATGTGCTAACTATAAGATACTGTGCATGTGGGACCACATAAACAACTTGCTATTATGTGCAGATGTTTCCTTGTCACTTGCTTTAATTGCCACACAGGTTGTCACACCCCCTGACTTCTCAGAAAGACTGTAATGTTCCCTTGGGGATCCAAACCAGACACAACAAGCAGGATTCCTTTTACTGGACTAAGGGGCCTTCTACCTAGCCCATGGTTCCCCCTATCTGTCGCCCTCTACATTTTATGAATCGTGTTGGGAGAGAAAAAATCAGAACAAAAGGGGAAAAAAAACCATGGGAGAGATTAAAAAAAAATCCAGAAAAAAGAAGTGAACATAGCATGTACTGAATTTATATTTAGTATCCTTAGTTCCTTTTTCTGGATGCAGATGTCATTTTTGTTCAAAGTCTATTGGGATTGCTTTGGATCACTGAACCACTAAGAAAACAAGTCTTTCATAGTTGAGCATTGCACATTCTTCCTATTATTATGTACAATGTATTCCTGATCCTGCTTGTTTTGCTCAGCATCAGTTCATGTAAATCTTTCCAGGACTTTTTAAAATCAGCTTGTTTATCATTTTATAGAATAATAATATTCCATTATCTTCATATTCCACATTTTTTTCAACCATTCCCCAATTGATGGATATCTACTCATTTTCCAATTCTTTACTACCATAAAAAGAGCAGGTACAAACATATCTGCACATGTAGGTCCTTTTCCCTCTTTTATGATTTCCTTGGGATATAGACCAAGTAATGGCAAGTCTGGGTTTTTACCTTCTTGTACTAAATAGGTGGTTTTATTTTATGACTTCTTGATATATGACATAGACTCTTTTTTAAGGATATGGTGCCCTGAGAGTTCAATAATTTTTAAATTATTTCTCCTTAGTCTGGTTTCCAAGTCATCTTGCTAGATCTCATATTTTCTTTATTCTTTTAATCTTCTACCTTAATATTTCCTGATGACTCATGAAACCATTAGCTTCTAATTTGTTCTAATTTTTCATTTTCTTGGGTATGATTTTATTAATTCTCTTTGCATATCTTTATTTATAGTTCTCATTTAGTTTTAAAATTAATTTTACCACTTTTTAAAACTCTTGCTTTATTTGTCCAAGATTCTGGTTGGACATGTTCAAATTCAATTTTCCTTGAGGCTCTGCTTGTGGATGCTTTAAAGTCATTATCTTCTTCCTCTTTTGTCTCTTGAGCTTTCTTGTCTCCATAGTAGCTCTTTATGGCTATTATTTGTTCTTTCAGCCCATTTCTTGATTTTAGACTTTATGTAAATGCTGGACTCTGCGTGTTTGTAGAAGGAGTGAAATGTATGTTTTGTTTGACCTTCTGTCTTGTTATATTCTACTTTATTCACAGCTCAAGCTCATGGCCCGAAAGTTTTGTTTGTTTGATTTAGTACTCCCAAAATAATGTGAATTACTAGGTGAATCTGATGTATTTCCCTTCTTGCCTGAGCTCTGCAAAATCTTGATCCAGTTGGATTTGCTTACTTGAACCTGGTTGAGAGTTTCAGTAGATTGGTGCTTTCCCTAGTTATCTTGCTTTGGTGCCTAGTGTTCTTTCTCTTTGAATCCCTGAACATTGGAAAGTTAAGAGGAACATTCCTAGGAGACCTCATCTTCAGTATTGACTGACCTCTCTGTATTTCTCCCTAACTTTCTATAAAATGGGAAAAAGTTACTCTGTGACATTTCCTTGGTTTCCTAATCAGAATTTAATCTGGGGTATTTTCTAGTTCTTTGTAAAGGGAATTTCTTGGGTGAGCAAGGCTCTACATTTTCTCCTTACTGCAACATCTTGAATACACCTGCTTCCCTGTTTTGTTGATGGAACCATAGTCCTTACAATGATATAATTTCATACATTTGGGATCATCCTTAACCCTTCCCTTTTTCTTATATATCCCCTCATTCATTTGATTGTTGATTCTACCTCAACACTATCTCTCCTGTCTAATCTCTTTTCTCACAGTACTACCATCCTAACTAATTCAAATGCTATCTGAGAACTTGATCTCTCTTTTCCTGGTGGCTTTTAAGGTAGGAGAAGAAATATTGTGAGTCTCAAGGTAGAAAATCCTTTTTTCTCCCTGCTTCAAATTAGATGTATTGTGGCCATGAATACATGGAATTTTTGCTTTTTCTTTGTCTGTTGTCTTTTTCCTTGACTTGATGTGAATGAGTAATGAAGACAGAAAGCTTTGTGTTTTTAAAAGGTCAGAGGACCTAGGAGAGATCCAGATATTTCATTCCTTATCAATGTCTAGCATATTCACAGAGGCTGATTCTAGAGAAGCTGGACCCTGTCTGCTATAGATGCATGTAGTCCTAGTGCTTTCTTCCTTTTCATATGATCTTACTGTATTCTCCTTTGGAATATAAGTTTCTTCAGAGCAAGAACTCTTTTTCATTTTTGTTTTTCCTTCTCTAGTAGCCAAGGTAGCATATGATCCTAAATAAATGCTTGCAAATTGAATGCATCAATTGTTCTTTCTAAAATTTCTCCTTTTTTAAAAAAAATTAGTTTACGTCCATGTCAAATGTGTCAGTGAATATAAAACAGAAGCGAGGGCATCAGTTGTAGAGTTTGCATTTAAATGTACTTAGCCCAGAGGACACTAACCCAGAGGAGGGGCTGCTTCTGCTATGTTCATTGATCAAGCATGTCTACAGTCACTCATGCCTGAAATACATTTTCTGGAATCTTATTTTTCATCTATTATACTATATAAAAATAATCAGCTCCTCTGGTGCAGAGGCTCAAATTCTGCTACTTATAGCTTTCTTAGTCAACGGTCTCAAGTTACTGTTTACTTAAGGAAAACTGAAAAGAACCATTGCATGCCAAGATTTCTTTTTTTCTTTATTTTCTTTCAGTAAGGTAGGAGGACTGTAAATAAGACAGGCCTTCCCACTTCACTGATATTCTAAGGTTCTTTAAAGTGTTACAAAGGTTAAGGATGGTTTACTCTATTTTCCCTCATAAGTATGTTAGAATGATAGTCTTGGAATATTAGAGCATGAAAGAACCTAGTCCAAGCCCCTATTTCACAAAACAGAAAATTGAAACTCCAAGACAGGAAGATCAATTATACAATGGATTAGTAGAAGAAGCATGACTGGAACTCTCAACTATTCTTTTAAAAATGTTTATCATTAAAGCTTTTTATTTTCAAAACACATGCATAGACAATTTCAACATGTAGCATTGCAAAACCTTGTGTTCCAAATTTTTCCCTCCCTTCCCTCCATTCCTTCATCTAGGTGACAAGCAATTCAATTTATGTTAAACATGTGCAATTCTTCTTTACATATTGAAACTCTCAACCCTTGATACATATCATCTCAGTGTTCTTTCCATGATATTCCATGTTTCCTTTGTAAACAAATCCTTTAAAAGAGCTAGTTAGTGTCATTGGAACCTAGAGAATATGGAAGGATAACTTGAAGGTGAATTTTCCAACCATTTCCAGAAATTGGAATTCTATGTTCTGTATTTTGTTATGAAAACAGTAATAGTAGTTATATTCAGTGGTCATATTTAGGTGGCTCATAAAGTATAGGATTTCCTATTCTCTTCTTCCTTCTCTTCTTTCTCACTTAGAGGTCACTGAAATGAGCTATTGAGTAAAATTATAATCCAGAGTGTATACATGTGCACATGTGTATGTGTATGGCAAGTACATCTAAATATGTCACGTTGTAATAATGAATATGATGTTTCATCATTGGTCTTTTGGAATCGTGAATGATTATTGTGTTGATTATAACTTTCAAACCTGCTTATTTTCATAGTGTTGCTATTGTATACATGGTTCTGATTCTGCTCATATAATTATCATCAGTTTACAAAATTCTTTAAAATTGTTCATTTTTATAATATTGATGCTATGTATAATTATATATGTCTATATGTGTGTGTTTATATAGTCTGTTGGTTCTGCTAATTTCTCTTTATATCAGTTCAGTCTTTCCATACCTTCTTCTTTTTTCTCATTTCTTACAGCCTAATACTATTCCATCACTTTCACATACAAGAACTTATCCAGCCATTCCTTTTTCATTGGACATCCTTTTAATTTTTAGATTTCTGCCACTACACAAAAGCTATTCTATGTATTATTGAACTGATAATGAATTTCCTTGCATTCTTTGGAGTGTTCACTTGATATTATTATGTATATATTCTTATAACTAAGGTATGGACTAATAGATAAATTATCAAACCATAGAATCTCAGAGTTAGGAGGAACAATACCAACCATGTAGTCTGAACAAGCATCCTAGTCTAGCAAATCTTATCTAACTTTAGTTTGGAGACTTCCATTAAAGGGAAACTCAGTACTTTACCTGGCAATTTTAAACACTAAGCAAGCTTTTCTTCATGATTTCAAGTCTGCCTCTCTGTAGCTTCAATCCATTGCTCCTCATCTTGCCCTCAGGGCAAACGAGAATATGTCTAATCCCTGTGCCAATATTACAGCTTGTCAAATACATGAAGGCAGCTGCCTTCTCTTTTTCAGGCTAAACATCTTTAATCTCAAACATGGAAGTATTAAAATTTTAAGCCATAGCACTATGTCCACATTTATATCTCTCCTTGTTAGAGCAAAAGCTCTTTGAGAGCAGGAACAGTCTTTGTTTGTTTGTTTTTTTAATCTCTGACAAATTGTATAATGCTTGGTCAACAGTAATCTCTTAATACTTGTTTTTAATTCATTGTCAGTCATTAATTTGTTAGTATATTGGTCTATCCACTCATTTGTTCACTCACTCATCTACCCATTAATCAATTGATTTAATTTCTATTCTTATATCATGGTTTTTACCATTCTGATTACTTTTTAGTTAATGTGCTCCAACTTATTAATATTTCTTCTACACTGACACTCAAAACAAACCCATTATACCAGATATGATCTATTCAGATATGTTCCCTGCTTTAGTTCTGGATACAATATCAACATTTCTTCTTATTATTGTTATTGCTATTGTTAATAATAATATGAATATTATTATCCTAAATTTGCACTATTTTTGTAATATCTACTGTTGACTCATATTGAACATACTAATCTTTTTCACGTGAACTATACTGCACACCCCTATACTGTTCATGTTTCACTGAAGTTTTGAAACAAAGTGCAGGATTTTACAAAAATCCTATTAAATTTTATCTTAGAAGATTCAACTCATTTTTCTAGTCTGTTGAAATATTTTTCACATCTTGATTCTGTCATAAATGTCTCTTAGCTATCCCTCCCACACACAGTTTAATTTCATCTACAGATTTGATAAGTATACCATTTCAGAGACTGATTGAAAATGCCAAGTCATTGATAAAAACATTTAACATAATGAAGCCAAAGACAGGTAACTCTATTTTTCAATCTATCTGGCATTATTTTGCACCTACATCATGCAAGGTGTTGTACTTGATCTGTGGTGGCAAAAGATCAAAAAAAAAGAGTCTGAGTTCCCTCAAGGAACTTACCCTTTTACTTGTGGGAGTATGAAGAGGGAGGATATGATATTTAAGTAGGTAGGTATAAACATAATAATTTGAAGGAGGTAGAAAGCACCAGCAATTAGCAGAATCTGGGAAAGCTTCCCTTTGGAACTGGCATGATTTAAGTTTTGAAGAAAGCTAGCTTTTCTAAGGCATAGGGTTAAAGATAGTATGTTTTGCAGGTAAGCATGGGAGCAAAATACGTGAAACTGTTTAAAAAAAAGATATATCCACAAGAAAAATTTGGAAGTATGCCCAAAGGGCTATTACCCTTTGATACAGCAGTATCTCTATGGCTCTGTATACCAAAGAGATGATAAAAAAGAGAAAAGAACTCATATGTGCAAAAATGTTTGTGGCAGCCCTTTTCATATTGGCAAGGAACTGGAAACTGAGTGGATGCCCATCAGTTGGGGAATGGCTGAATAAGTTATGGTATATGAATGTTATGGAATATTATTGTTCTGTAAGAAATGACCAGCAGGATGATTTCAGAGAGGAATGGAGAGTTACATGAACTGATGCTGAGTGAAGTGAATAAAACCAGATCATTGTACTCAGCAACAGCAAGATTATATGTTGATCAATTTTGATGGATGTGGCTCTTTTCAACAATGAGATGATTCAGACCAGTTCCAATGGTCTTGTGATGAAGAGAGCCATCCACACGCAGAGAGAGGACTGTGGGAACTGAGTGTGGATCACAGCATAGCATTTGCACTCTTTTTGTTGTGGTTTGCTTGCATTGTGTTTTTTTTTCTCATTTTTTTTTCCTTTTTGATCTGATTTTTCCTGTGCAGCATGAAAATTGTGGCAATATGTAAAGAAGAACTGAGCATATTTAACATATATTAGATTGCTTGCTTTCTGGGGGAAGGAGTGGGGAGAAGGGAAGGAAAAATTTGGAACACAAGATTTTGCAAGGTGAATGTTGAAAACTTTTTGAAAATAAAAAGCTTTGGGGCAGCTAGATGATACAATGGATAAAGCACCAGACCTGAAGTCAGGAGGACCTGAGTTCAAATCTGGTCTCAGATACTTAACACTTCCTAGCAGTGTGACCCTGAGCAAGTCACTTAACCCCAATTGCCTCACCAAAAAAAAGGAAAAAAAAAGCTTTAATAAAAAAAAGAAAATAAAAAAGAAGAAAAAAATGTTATGTCCACATCTTCTGTGGGGCATGTAACAGAGAATTCATATGAAGATAGTGTTGGGTATAAGAACAGTGTCAAGAGTACAAAATCTTCAATGTTTTGCATAGTACCTGACACATATTAGGTGCCTAATAAATATTTGTTGACTGACTGACTATGAATCTACTTTGATAAGAAAAAGAAACAGGTTTTTAAAACTATATTTTATAGGAAGGAGATTGGTTAAGGAAAGGATCAATGTTTGGGATGGATGGAATAACTGACAACAAAGAGAAAGAATTCCTTTTCAGTTCTCATTTCAATTCTCTTTTCTCTGCCAAGAAAAACGATCTTTGGATTACAAAGAACAGAACATAAATGTCTAATGAGTAATTAATACTCCCAAACTGATGAGATGGTAAAAGAACGTTGTTACCCCGAATGAATTCAAATCGCAGGGCTCAGAATAACTATATCCAAAAAAAATTATTTGAAAAAAGAATTGAGATTTCAAAGATTGTAGAGAACAGAAGTGGTAAATTCTTGAGGTGGGTGACGTGGTCACTGAGGTCCTTTGCAACTTTAAAATTCTGTATTTCTGTAGCAGGACTGAAGAAGGGAACAGGTTTGAGCTTTCCAAAAAGAGAATGAGAGTAAAATATGAAAACTTAATTTATGGTGAAATTCTCAAAAGTATTAAATTAGTCCTTACTGAGAATCTAGATAGAGGAATAATTACGAAAAAGAAAGTGCATGGTTTCATCAAGAACAAGGAAAATTAACCTTATTTTCTTTTTGGAAAGGTCTAAATGTAAATTTTGCTTAGTAGTTTCAAGTTTTAGTTTACAAAGTTCTCAAAGATTAGTCCTATGTTTTGGTGCTGGCATAGGCTTTCCCCAGTCCCAATACAATAAAGAAAAGAAAAAAGAAAACAAGGCAAATCTTCCTACTTAGTGGGAAAGCGATAGCAAGAATTGTTGTACTGTGTTGTACTATCCCATCAAGACATGGTGGACTTTTTGTTGGACCCCTTGAAGATCCTAGAATCTCTTTGCACACTGACTCAAATCTATACTTGTCCCTTGATACAAACTCTATTGTCAGACACTAGGGTCCCAGAGATAGTGATGGGAAGAGAGTAAGGGACCAATTCCTTCAGCTACATAGTGTGTGTGTATATATTAACCCTAAAGCTGTGGGTTGACTCCCTCAAACTCCCAAGCTATTTTTGAAGCTTATTTTGAAGGTTTACTTCTTAAGCTTCCAGAGACTTGTCCCTTCCAACTTTGAACTGGTTTTCTATTTTATAGTAAACCCATAGGACATAATCAAGTTTCTTCAACTAATAGGAACACAGTTCCTGCTAAACATCACTTATTTCATTAAGTAGCTTTTGAAGACTTTTTACATTTAGTCTAAAATCTTTGATTTATTGATTGAAATATACTCCCATTTGGTTAAAGTATCAGATTACAGCAGCTTACAAATTATTTTAAGTGAGATGAAGTGAATGATTGATTAAATTTGATAACCCCCACATCTATAATTTGATAAGGAAGGCTATAGATATAATTTATATGTATTGTAGCAAAATACTTAATAAAGTACTTCCTGTTGCCCTTATGGAAAATACTGAATGATATAGGCTAAATGATCACAAAATTAGATGGACTTATAGCTGACTAAATAGGAAAAATTGAAGAGTTTTCTTTAATTTAATTTTATATCAACTTGAAGGAGGTCTCCAGTGAAGTACTCTAGGTATTTGTATTTGGATCTATTTAAAACAACAACAACAAAAAAGAAAAAAAAAATGAGTAACTTGAATAAAGCCTGCTTGAGATTAGGGGTTTTAGTGTATTCAAAGCTCAACCTAAGTCAAGAATGTGATATGACAGTCCCAAATTATAAGGTAATATTGGACTCCATTAAAAAGGGCAGCTTCCAGGAAAATGGAGGAATTGTTTCACTGTACTTTTCCATCATCAGATCACATCTGTAGTACTGAGTTCAATTTTGAACAACTCTTTTTAGAAAAGATTACTTCTCAGAGAGCATATAGAAAAAAAGTCAAAAAATATGGCGAAGACATAAATTTGGGCCCTGTGTAAGAAGAAACATCCTTAAAGTTAGAGCTGTCCAAAGTAGAACTGCTATAAAATGTAATGGGCTATCTTGAGAGGTAGTGGGGTCCCCTTTACTGGAGGTCTTTAAGCAAAGACTCAATGACAGGCAGGTATGTTAGTAGGAATTTTTTTTTATTATGGTTTGATTTATATGGCCACTGATTTTCTTTCCAATTCTAAAATTATGTGATTCTATGCCTTTTTCTCTTACAATTTTACTCATTATGACACATTGAATAATAAAATTTCAGAAATGGGAGAAACCACAATGATTTCTAGTCTCTTTTCTCTCCAAATCTTTTCTCCATTCTAAAGAGTATATTTGATTATATCACTCCTTTGCTCAAAATGACTTGAATAGTTTCCTATTGTCTTTAGGGTAAAAGTACAAACTTTTTATTATTTAAAAGATTTCACAATTTGCCTTCAACTTGTCTCTCAGATATTACTCCCTTTCATGCATTATCAATCTAGACTATTAGACTCAAACTGTAAATGTTCTCTCTCATCTTTTCTTATTTAATCAAACTTAAAATACATTCAGTAATATACCAGGCATGGCTCAGATTGAACTGCTCCCTCCTGTTTGAGATTAGAATAAAATGGGAGCCTTTGATCCTTCTGAAATTGAACAAAAGCAGGCTTAACCATAGCAGAGGATACGCATTCAGGTAAGGAATTATATTCAGAGAGGATATTGCCCTGACTCAGTTGAGTTTAATCTTAATTTAGTAAAGCCAAGACCACCCACTGCATCCAAGGTCATTGTCAGTAGTCTTTATTTTTGTCTGGCTACTATACTTCAATGACTGGAGTAGAGAAGGAGGTTTGCCATTTTGTGCAGCTCTGTTGCACTCATGTCCAATTTACATGCAAGTCAAGACATTATCCTTGTCATGTCATTGATGCTCTTCATGAATGAAAGATGAATAACAGCTCCTCTGATATTATGTTGCCTATGATGGTCTGCTGGTCAAGTGTTTGGGATCAAGTGGAGCCCTCTCTTATTTTTTAAGCATTTAGGCAATCAAGAAGTTAGGTCAATAACAATAAGCATTATATAATGAATTTTATTTGCCAGGCATCATATTAAGCACTTTATAAATTTTATCTCATTTAATCTTCACAACAATCCTAGGAGGTGGATATATGTATTATCCACATTTTACTTTTGATGAAACTGAGGCTGACAATGATTAAACGAATTGTTCAAGATCACACATCTTGTGTCTGAGATGGGATTTAAACTCAGGGCTTTGTGATTCTTAGCTCATTGATATACCTAGTACGCAACCTAGTTGCCCTAAATCTAGCCTTTACTCTCTTGAGCTAATGAAATCTTGAACATGGTTTCAGCATCTCTTTTTTCCCCTTAATGGTATTTTATTACATTTTTTGAATTACATGTTAAGATAGTCTAAAATAATCATCTTTGTAAGATTTTGAGCTCCAGATTTTTCTTCTTCCTTCTCTTCCCTCTTCCTTCTCCAAGATAGAAAGCAATCTGATATGTGATACATGTGCAATCATGTTTATTTCCACATTAGTCATGTTGCAAAAGAAGACCCGCAACAAAAGGGAAAAACTATGATGAAGAAAAAAATAGTATGCTTTGATCTGGATCTCTGAATGTGATCATCATTTTCTATCAGAAGTCCCTTGGAATAGTCTTGGATCATTGGATTGCTGAGAAAAGATAAATTTATCATAGTTGATCATTGTACAATGTTGCTGTGGCTGTGTACAATATTCTCTTGGTTCTACTCACTTCACTCAGCATAAATTCAAGTCTTTCCAGGTTTTTCTGAAAATTCATGTGCTCATCATTTTTATATCACAGTAATACTCCATTACATTCACATACCACAATTTATTCTACCACTCCCTAATTGATGGGCATACTCTCAATTACCAATTTTTGGCTACCAGCAAAAGAGTTGTTATAAATTTTTTGTACATATAAGTCCTTCCCCCCTTTTTATAATTTTTTTTGGATATAGGATGAGTAGTTTTATTGCTAGATCAAAGGAAATGCAGAGTTTTATAGTCTTTTGGGCATAGTTCCAAATTGTTCTCCAGAATCAGCTCACAAGTCCACCAATGATGTATTACTATTCCAATTTTCCTACATCTTCTCCAGTGTTTATTATTTTCCTTTTTTGTCATATTAGTTAATTCAATAGGTATGAGGTGATACCTCAGAGTTGTTTTGAGTTTCATTGCGCTAATCAATATTGATTTAAAGCATTTTTTTTCATATGATTACAGATTACTAATTTTTTCATCTATATCCTTTGACCATTCAAAAATTTGGGAATTGATACATTTTTATATATTTGATTCAATTTTCTATATATTTTAGAAACCATGTCTTTATCAGAAACACTGTAAAATTTCCACCACCAACCCTTTCTGCTTTCCTTCTAATCTTGGCTGTATTGACTTTGTGCAAAAATGTTTTAATCTAATGTAATCAAAATAATCTATTTCACATTTCATAATGTTCTTTACTTCTTGCTTGGTCACAAATTCTTCCCTTCTCCATAGATCTATTAGGTAAATTGTTTTTTTTTGCTCTTATAATTGATATTACCCTTTATGTCTAAATCAAGTACCCATTTCAACTTATCTTAATATAAGGTATGAGATGTTGGTTTATTTTCTGCCTAATTTCTGCCACAATATTTTCTGGTTTCTTTTTTTTCAGCAGTTTTTGTCATCTAGTGAGTTCTTATTGCAGAAGTTGGAGTTTATCAAACAAGAGACTGCTATAGTCATTTATATCCCTTATTTATCTATTTCACTGATGCATCCCTCTATTTCTTAGCCAGTACCAAATAAATTTGATGATTGCTGCTTTATAATACAGTTTTAAATCTGGTATAGCTAAGCCACCTTCCTTTGCATTTTTAAATTAATTCTCTTGATATTCTTGATTTTTTTGTTCTACCAGGTGAATTTTGTTATTATTTTATCCAGCTCCATAAAATAATGTTTTTGGTAGTTTGATGGTAAGGCACTGAATAAGTAAATTAACTTAGGTAGAATTGTCATTTTTATTATATTAACTCTGCTTCTCCTTGAGCAATTGATATTTTCTCAGTTGTTTAGATCTGTCTTTATTTGTGTGAAAAGTATTTTGTAATTGTGTTCATTTTTATATCACCACATCAAAGTCAACTTATACCCACTTCTAATTTCCCTAAAAGAAATACTGTTCTCAAGAGTTATCAGTATCATTTTCCCATCTAGATATGTAAATAGTTTAATTTTATTGAATATATTTTTAACTTTCCTGTTTACCTTTTTATGGCTCTCTTGAGTCTTATGGAAGTTCAAATTTTCTATTTTAGCTCTGGTCTTTTCATCAGTAAAGTTTGAAAATCCCTCATTTCATTGAATGCCTATCTTTCTCCTTGAAAGATTAGGGTCAATTATGCTTGGTAGTTGAATCTTGGTTGTAATTGGTTCCCTTGGAGCTCAAGAATATCATATTCCAAACCCTCCATTTATTTAATGTACAAGATACTAAGTTCTTTCTAATCCTCACTGTAGTAATTGCCATTTCAATTGTTTCTTTTAGACTACCTATAGCGTTTTTTTTTCCTTGACCTGATAATTCTGGAATTTGAATACAATATTTCTTGGAATTTTTATTTTGGGATCTCTTTCAGGGACTAATTGGTGGATTATTTGAGTTACTATTCTACCCTCTGGTTCTAGAATAAAAGGGCATTTTTCTTTGATAATTTCTTGAAAAACGCTGTCTGGCCTCTTTTTAAAATCATGGTTTTCAGGTAGTCCAATAATTCTTAAATTCTCTCTCCTGGATTTATTTTCCAAGTCTGTTGTTTTTCTAATGAAGTATTTTACACTTTCTTCTATGTTTTTCTTTCTTTTGATTTCATTTGACTGACCCTTGATATTTCCTGGAGTTCTTAGCTTCCACTTGCCCAATTCTAATTTTTAAGGAATTGTTTTCTTCATTTTGCTTTTTATTCCTCTTTTTCTATTTGGACAATTCTACTTTTAAAGGAGTTGTTTCCTTCAACTATTTCCCCTCTTCCCCCCAATTTGGCCAATCCTGTTTTTTTTTAAGAAGTTATTTTCTGCAGTCAATTTTTGTGCTTCCTTTTCAAAGCTGTTGACTCTCATTTCTTTTTCCAATTTTTCTTCTGCCTCTCTTTCTTGTAAAAAAAATGTTTTTTGAGCTCTTCTAACAGGCTTTTTTCATATTGTGTTTTGAGGCTTTTCACGTAGGCATTTTGACATTGTTGTCTCTCTAAATTTGTTTTGGTCATCCTTGTTGCCACAGTAGCTTTTTATGGTCAGGGCTCTTTTCAGTTTCTTATTCATATTTTAGCTAATTTTTTGACTTTCAAAGTTGAACTTTACTCCTGGGAAACGGGCAAGCTTCTGCCCCAAGTTTTTTCTGCTTCTTATTCTAATCACTGACTTTCCATGCTGGGCTTCAGTTGTTCATGGCTTGCCCTGAGCTAGGATGGCTGGGCTTAGTTGAGCTTGTTGTTAGGATTTTAGGACTTGCAGTTTGCCATTTGTGCTGGAACTGGAGGCCTCCAATGCACTTGATGTACCACTGGCATGGTAATCATGGAAAAAAGGGGTCTCTGTTGCTGATCTGTTCTGTGACTAAGAGCCTCCCAGGACTTTCTAGGACACTGCTCTGGGTTGCACTTCTCTTTTAGTGAAATGAGACAGTCCTTTCCTGAAGTTCTTCTAAATTATCTTAAGCTATAAAATTGTTTCACTCTTTTTTCTGTGGGTTCCGTCACTCCAAAATCTTAGAGGCTTGATTTAATGATGTTTCCAAGGGAAACTGAGCAAAGCTCAGGCAAATTCCTGTCTTCTCTATGCCATCTTGACTTAGCCCTGATTTAAATATCTCTTGAGGAAAATAATCATCCCAAATCACAAAACTAGTAAGCCTTTAAGTGAATCATGAGCACAAGGTTTCCTTATTTCCAGGTATGTCATTATTTTGCTTCATGAATTGAAATATTGAATTGACTCTTTTGATGCAAAGCTAAAAAGTAATTCCCTGAATGTATGTTAGAAATAAGGAACAAAAATATAAAATAATTGTAATATTTAGAAGATGAAATCAAATATAAGGGCAAAAAAATTGAAAACAGAAGTGGAATACTCTACATAAAAGGCACAATCTTTTCTATCTGATAGAAAAAAGAAGGAAAAAAAGACATAGCAGAACTTATAAACACCTACACATTGAGCTCTTAAGTGCTTTCTCAGGGGAACTTCAATTTTCCTTGATTTCTCAGACTTTCCCCTCTGCCCTTCCTCTGGATTTCTCAGTCAGGAGGCAGCTCTTGGGTTCATCCTTCTGACTGATTTAATTTAAAGAATTTCTCACTCTTCACATGGCAACAAAGGTCACAAGACTTTGATATGATGCTGTTCAAGAAACTGATGTTTTACTGCTGTGGTTTCAGCAACATTAGGTGAAAATCTCTCTGTTGTACCATTTTTCCCCCTTTACAGAAAACTATTGAGAAGAGATCCATTGTGATATTTTTATGGGCAAGTCTTTTAAAGATATTGCTATATTTTATTTTTATTTCACTTTTATTTCCCCTTTTATCCCTCCCCTTTCACCAACCAGAATGTCATTCATTGTAAGAAAGAATAAACATTAAAGGAAAAAATCATATCAGAAAAAAAAAAACCTGCTATATCCTATAAAGCAATCCTGAGAGTATATACATTGTCCTTCCCATAGTTTTCCCTTCCATAAAGAAACTCTTATCTTTCTGCTTTGGAGTAAACTTTGTTCATTATAATTTTACAAAATTCAATTCTTTCTTTTTCTTTCCATTTACATTGTTTTTTATTATGCATATTGGTTTCTTGATTCCACTTATTTCACTTTGCATCTATTCTTCTATCTTCCCCCTTGTTCACTGTTCTATATATTCATTATTTCTTATGGTACAGTAGCTTATTAATTTTTTATCCAGTCACCAATAAAAGGCATCCAGATTGTTTTCATTTTTTTGTTATTACAAAAATCACTTCTATCAATATTTTGCTGTAGAGGGGTCCTCATTATGTTGAGCAGCAGGATCTCTAATGTAAATGGTATGAATATTTTAGTCACTTTCTTAGTATAATTCCAAATTCCTCTCCACAATGTTTGAATCTATTCAGAGCTTTACCAACAAGGTACTACTATGACTGTTTTTTTTAATGGGCATGACTTTTAAAAATATTGTTTGTTGTGGGATGCTTTGGTGAGAGAATTAGAATGAGATTTCTTATTTATTTGCATGCTTTGGGGACATGAAATGTTTTGGTTTTATTTTTGATATGTCAGCACCTTTGTGTCATGGATTGCCATAAAAATCCATTACATCAGAAAATCCATCACATATGAGATCATATTTCTAGAACTAAAAGGAAGGATAGAGACCATTAGATACAACTCTCATTTAACAGATAAGAAAATTAGGATCATGCTAGTAAGTGTCTGGAGTAGGACATGATTTCATCTTCCCAACACTATGTTTAGCACTATATTCTCCAAGTATCATGATTCCTGGTGATGAACCTTTCTGTATTTAGCTGAGCTAGAGAATCTTACAAAAATTACGCAGTCTTGTTGGGACCATGCTAATAACAATAAATAGCATTTATATTGTGTGTTAAGGTTTGAAAGTTCTTTACAAACATAATTTTTTTGTCATCCCAACAATCCTAGGACATAGATGCTTTTGTTATACTCATTTCTTTGATGAGGAAATTGAGTCAGACAGAAGTTAAATGACTTGCTTAGTATTAAATAGCAAATAACTGTTTAAGGCTAGATTTGAAAATAGAAATCATTCTATAATGGTAGAAAACTAAAATATATATGGGAATAGGAGTGCAGAATCTGAGCTGGATTGTTTGGGAGAGTTTTTCAATCTCCTATGCTTGTTGACTTTTAATGACCACAATAGCTTCTGAAAATAAACCCATCATTTTTTCATTCCGTTATTCTATAGGCATTAGTTGACTGTGATTCATGAAGAACTATAGAGTCTATAGGATTAAAAATGAATATCCCTCCAAGCACAATGAATTGGTGCATGATGGGTATGAACTGACTAAAATATAACAATATCACAAATAAAAAAGTACCAGAGTAAGGATTGTCCATAAAAAATTGTATGATTGAAACTGAATATAGACTGGCAGTGTGGTAAGAGTGAAGAATAAATGATGTGCTGCACTGGATGTCAAGAGAAGATAAGAAAAGTTCCCCCAATCTCCAATATGAGGAGGATCTTGTAAAAATATGAGAACAAGCATCTGATAGGATGAGAAGGTACAGATAGATTGGATTGTGTTTTATTGGAGTGAAAATCCAAATGATGTTCCACTTGAGTATTCTTAGCATATAATAGTGGTCTTACACATAGCATCTATGTAATAAATAGAGACAACTAGGTGGTTCAGTGAATAGAGTGCTGGGCCTAAAGTCAGGAAGTGATGAATTCAAATTCAGCGTCACACACTCATTGGACAAGTCACTTAATCTCTGTTTGTGTTAATCCACTGGAAGAAGAAATGACAAACCACCCCATTATCTTTGCCAAGAAATTATGAGATTATGCAGAGTCAGACATGATTGAATAAAAGTAGCATCAACAACAAAATAAATGTTTATGAAATAAAATCAAATTGAACACCATCCTTTCAGCCTCCAGTGGTATTTAAGCTCTTGAAGAGTGAGGATCGTTTCTTTTTGTCTTTGCATGCTTCACATCTAATGTTTTTCCTTGCTTCATGATACATGATAGTATCTTAATAAATTATTGTTGCATTTAGTTTAGTTGCATTTTATAGTAGTGCAATATCTGAAAAATGTGATGTATTTGGAGCACTGACCTTATAGTCAAAAGACCTGAGTTCAAATCCTGGTTCTGCAATTTATTGTCTATGTAACCCTTGGAGAACTCATTGAGTTAGGAAAAAAAAAAACAACCATGTAAGAATAGATATCTTCTAAAATTCCTTCTACATTTAATCATTGAGTTCCTTATAATAAAGATTGAAATATTTCCTTTTTTTCATTTGCAATTCTCTTTTCCTCATTCCTGCTGCAAAGTGCTAGTTATGTGTATGTAGCTAGCCATTTTTAGCTCAAATGGACCTGCCCTTAACATTAGAAATAAAATAACTGGGTGGAAAAACAGGACAGAGAAGGGAAACAAAACCCTTTAGATTTGAATGTTGGAAATATTTAAATTTTAAAAATGTGCAGCCCTGCCCAAGATGGGAAATTAATAGAGGTCCTGATGACCTTTGCCCAGTCTTCAACTCAATTTTGCTTCTCCTGGGATAATTAGATTATCATGCACTGCCTGATTTCTCATTCATTTCTCTGTTTTGTTCTCATCATTATAAAAGTGGTGTAGGAATGGATAAAATGAGATAAATTGTGCCATCGGGTGTTTCTAATGAGAAATCCCCACCTTGTATGTATGCATCTTAGATCAAACAATCCTGACATTTTAGCTCTCTTCAGCTGCTCTTGTCTAATGGGTATCAATCACATGCAAAGATGACCCACTGTGGATAAGTGGGAAGACATTTTATGAATATCCAGCAGCACTCTTAGATTTCTGATGAGCCAGCCATACTCTCTTATTTGGCTCCCCCTGAGACAATCGTTTTCTATCTCCATGGAAAGGAGCAAAGGTAACTGTTCAATTTGGAATATAACCAATGACCTTGGCCTTATTAGCAAATGCTTTAACCAACCACAGATCTTGCTTGTAGCTTCTATGACAGTGATTGCTTTTCCCCCTACTGCTATTGCTTCTCTCCTTTTTACTGCTTTTTCTTCTCTTCTCCTTCTTCCTCCTCCTCATTCGTTATTTTTCCTTTTTCTCCTCCTTCCTTTTTATCTTTCTTTTGTTCCTTTTTCCCCCTTCTCTTCCTTTTTCTTCTCAATTCTTACTACTTTTATTCTTCTCTTTCTTCTTTCTACTGATCCTCCTTTCTTTTCTCTCTTCTTTTTTCTCCTCCTCTTCTTCCTTTTCTTCATTCTGCCGCTATCTTTCCTCCCCCTCTTCCTTCTCTTCTTTCAGCAGTGCAGACCTTTATAAAAGCAATAGGTTCTTTGATAGGATGTAATCTCACATATAGGCAAAAAACAGGATTTTATTTCATAATTTTAGTTATTTTGCTTGGTGCGTAAAGTTGATGTAATCGACCCCATTACATTGTACTATGTGCTGACCTATTGAGGATTTTTGTGATAACATTTTTGACTTACTGGGATCAAAGAGAACTAGATGACCTCATGAAGATAAACTTGGATAGTTTGTGGAAACAGTCACTTTTTTTAATACTACAAATCAATATGGAAAAAATGAATTCCTTCCTTTCTTTCATTCTAAATTGAGTAGCTTCTGCATGTAAGATACAAAACTGAGGATAAACAAAGAGGCAGAATAGTTCAGTAGAAAGAGTTATGGATTTGGAGTCAGAGGACGTCAGAGCAAGTGGCAGTTTGCCACTTATTACCCATCTAATCTTAGGCAAATCATTCCATTTCCTGGCCCTCAGCTTCCTAACTTGCAAAATAGATTAGTATGTATATATTACCTACCACAATTATCCCTATCTTTATTTGAAATGTCCTACATAAATGTGGGATAAAGTTCTGTACTCACTCTTTAAAACAAACAATTTTTAATCAGAGTACTTTTGTGGGGAAGGGAAAACAGAAAGAGAGAGAGAGAGAGAGAGAGAGAGAGAGAGAGAGAGAGAGAGAGAGAGAGAGAGAGAGA
>JAJPUD010005337.1:101180-126906 GCA_023553655.1 Myrmecobius fasciatus
AGAGAGAGAGAGAGAGAGAGAGAGAGAGAGAGAGAGAGAGAGAGAGAAAAGGCAGGGAGGGAGAATATACAAAAGTGAGGGAGAGAGACAGATGACACAAGAGAGAAGGAAGGTAGATAAAGACAGAGACAAGAGAGCATGGAGGGATGAGGGAATATATAGAAGAAAGGGAGACAGACAGATGACAGAGACAGATAGGGAGGGACATAAGAGAGGGTAGAGTGGGAAGAAGGGAGTGAGTGAGAGGTAATAAGAGAGAAAAAGAGAAGAACACAGAAACAGAGATAGAAAGAAATAAAGAGACAGACAGACAAGGGAAGACATAAAGGAAAAAAGGGAAGAAAAAAGAGAGGGAGAAGGGAAAGAAGGAGCATTAAGCATGAGGAAAATTACCCCATAGAGCTGAAAAAAAAATCTCTTTCCAACAAGCCATTATCTGATTACATTTTATGATATTGCTAAACAATATGCACAATAAACAATATCACAATAGGATATGAAAGAAAACTCAGGGTCAAGTTAGCATTTTGCTTCATCTATCAGAGCTTGGTCCCAAACGCTGCCAATTTTCTATAAGAGAATCATTTGCCTAAAACTATTCAATTCTTTGACTACTTCCAAGGATTCTCCTTTCTACCTAGTGGGAGGGGAACTGAAGATATACTTCCATTAAATGAAGAAATCAGACTTCTGTCTTTTCTTCTTCTAATTATTATTATAATCTAATCTTAGATAGATCAATCAAGGGCCCTTGCCCTTGTCTTGGTCATTGCTCTAATTATTTCAGAAAGGAGTCCTTCCTGAGTTGATCAGAAAGGGAAGAGTAGGGCATTATTTCTGAATTGATAAAGAAAAACTTTCTTTTTCAAATGAATTTTAGAGCTTCAGACTAGGATAATTTTTAAGTGCTTTATTAATATTTCTAAAAGAAGAATTGGGGGAGAGATTACTCTGCTTCTACAGAAAGCTATTGCTTTTATTGTCACCTTAGCATGCATATTGTTCAAATGCCAAATGAACTCTTGCCAAAAAGATTATTTTATGGAGCACTCACACAGGGCAAGTGTTCACAAGGTGGTCAGAAAAAAACCATACAAGGACTCTCCAAGGTCTCTCTTAAGAACTTTAGAATTGATTTCATGACATGGTAGAAACCGGCACAGGATCACCCAGCATGGTGTGCCCTCATCTGAGAAGGGGCTTTGCTGCATGAGAAAAGCAGAATTGAATTAGCTCAAAAGAAATGCAAGATGGATAAAGCTGGAGAATCTACCCCAAAAGTTCATAGGAACTATTTGTGTCTGACCTGTGGCAGAGCATTTTGAGCTCATATTGATCTGCTCCGCCATAGTCAGATATACTATCTTGACTCTAATATAGTCATTTTTGTCCTTTTTGAGAATGAAGGACAACAACTCTCCCTCCCTTCAATGCGCGCGCGCGCGTGTGTGTGTGTGTGTGTGTGTGTGTGTGTGTGTGTGTCTATAAGATCAAAACTTAGAGTTGTCTTTGATTCAGGCTATAATTTTGCCTTGTGACCCATAGACTGAAGATGGCTAAATTGCCCATGGCCACACAGTTGATAAATAAGCTGCATTTGAATACAGATATCTTCTGAAATTAAATCCACTGCTTTATCCTCTAAATCACATCAATATATATTAAAAAAAAAAAAAAAAGCTTCACTAAGGAGGTGCCATTCCAAATGAGCCTTCAAGAAGTGGAAGAATTTCAATAGGCAGAGGTAAGATGAGGAGGAAAAATGTGAATAATGCACATAATGGAGAAGCACAGATTTTGTGCAGGGAACATTGAGCTGTCCAATTTGTTTATGATGTTTCATTTATAACATGAAGTGTGGAGAAATAAAGCTGGGAAGGTAAATTGAGATTCTATCAAAGGGGCCCTTGAATTATAAGCCAAAAAACTTGGACTTTATTTGGTAGGGAATTTGGATCCTTTGAAGGTTTTTAGTAACAGGGCGTGGAGGAAAGTACAGGGAAGATAATAGAACTGTGCTTTAAGAAGATTAATTTGGTAACAGTGTTTAAAATGGATTAAGAATGAGTGAAGGCAAGAAGATTAGTTAGAATGCTATTACAATAGTCCAAGCAAAAGGTAATTGGGGTGGTGGGACATGCAGTGGTTATTCATATAATGTCTCATCAGAAACGCTTTGAAGAGTCATACCTCTAGAACTGGAGGTAAACTTAATGGTAACTCAACTCCTTGACCTTACACTTGAGGAAACTGAGGACCACCAAGCTTAAGCCACTTTTCTAAGATCAAGAAGACATAGATAATTTACATCAAGGATAGGATATGAACCCAGTTCCACTGTTTCAACCAGTTCTTTTTCCTCTTTTAAAAAATTCAATACAACTTGGATGCCCAGAGGAGATCCCTCCTAAGTATTAAGGGCATCTCCTGTGACTATCCTACATTTCCAAATTTTGAAGATTTCAAAACTCTACTATGTGGCAAAGGAACCTATTTCATGTTTTTTTTTTTTCATTTTGATTTTCTTCATAATACTAACTAGCACATTTATAGCCAACTCCATATCTCATTCAAAAGAAGTATAATCCACTATGAGAGGAAATTCCACTCATAGCTACATGTTTTATGAACTATTTCCTTTCTTCTGTTCTCAAGTATTTAATTTGCTAGAAATTTCATTGTACAGCTTGGCATTTTCACCAACAGCATTGATATGAGGCTGAAGTAATAATTATGTTTGGATATCTTTATAAGAGACTCTTACTAAAGAAATCAAATGTTTTGCCTCTTTATGTAAAGTGGGGATAATGATTTCTTTTAATGTTTCTACAATTCTTTGCGAACCCTATTTGAAAAATGGCTTGTAAACACTAAGTAGCAGTACCTGTCTTCACATTTATTTAGCACCTATCACAGAAGACCCATTGTTGAACAAAATTACGTGGCAAGATTTTTCTCCAGTGTCTTATCAAACAACCATGACACATTCCATTGCGTACTTTTCAAGATCTGAAATCAAGAAATGTCATACATAAATATGCCCTACTTTCCTATAATTAATAATAATAATAGCAACAGATTTTTATAATGTTTTATAAATATTCACATATATTTACATATATGTATGCATACACAATTTCACTTGACCTTTTTGCTGTAGTAGGATCAGTACTGCAGATATTATTGCCGTTTTATAGATGGAGGAATTAAAGTTCAGATTGATAAAGTGACTGTGTCAAGGTAAAAAAGTTATTAAGAATAAAGAATTTGAAGTCATATGTCTTTGACCAAATCTAGTTCTCCATTCACTCAACTATGTTCTTCTATAGTGACCCAGAATTCATATATTACTATAATGGAATTATGAAATTTCACTAAATTTTCTATCAAAATTCTTTGCAGAAAGTAGTCTAGAATAATCATCATGATCATTTCCTTTGCCTCATACCTCCTAAACCTGTAATTTTTCCCCATCTGTACCTCCAATCCTTCAATTTTAGAGTGGTTTCTCAAGCCATTCCCCTGTTTTGACTTTACTTTTCTCTTTTACCAGTCTTGACTCTATTGTTAACCTAGTTAAGTCAATACTTACTCTGTATCCCCATCACTGCTTATCCCTTGATAAACCTGTTAACTACTTCCTCTGCTCCAGTTTAGGTGCTGCTGAACAAAGCCTCAGAAAGTTGCACAATTACACTATAAATTCATGTTATCCAACTACACCTGGGACCTCAATGTATAATAGAATTTATTCCGTTTATACCTTCCTGATTGATTCCCTATTTCTGTCCTCACAGAAATTATTTTAAATTTTCTCTTCTCTCTCAAATGAGAAACTTACTGTTTACTGAAAAAACTGAGACCATTCACCTAAATCTAAAACTCCTCCCATTTTCTTCATTTCAAAATCCTTGACAGCTTCCTTTACTCTTTCCTCTTTTCTCCCAATTTCCACTGACCATTGTTGCCAATGAAAATCCCTCTACCTATACTTCTGACCTCATCACTCTTCATGGTCTTTGCTAAATCTTCATCTTCCTTGAATTTTTCACAGCATTTGGCACTGTTAGCTACCCTAAGTGTCCTGGATACCCTTTCCTCTCTGGTATACAATCATCTCTTGATTCTCTTTCTGTCTCAGAGACAATACTTCCTCAGTCTTTTCTGCTGGAAGAGGAATATACCCAAATTGAATATGTTCCCCAAGTCTCTATACTGGGTCTTCCCAAAAATAAAAACCAGCTCCAATAAGCTTATTTTTAAATTTCTATGCAGATGTTTCACATGTATGCATTTCCAAACCTCCCTCATCTCTTATGCTTAATCACCAATTGTCTATTGTCCATTTCAAACAAGATGTCCTGAGGATATCCTCAACTCAAACAAGCCTGAAACTTCCATTATCTTTTCCCCAAATCCATTTCCTCATTTCTTTCCAAGGTACCACCATTGGTGTTATCCTCAACTCCTACCTCTCCATCACCCTAGATATCCAGCAAGTTCCCAAATATTGACATTCATTCCACTCCATCTTTCCCATTTGAGGCTTTCTTTGCACTCAAATAGCTACCAGCTTGGTTCAGACTATCATTACTTCTCCTTTTTACCCTGGCAATTATCTTTCGGCCTTAAGTCTCTTCTTACTTCAATTCATCCTCAAAAAAACCAAGGTTTTGTTGCTATTGTTCAGTTGTTTTGAGTTGTATAAGATTCTTCATGACTTTATTTGGGGTTTTCTTGGCAAAGATACAGGAATGACTTGCTGCTTCCTTCTCCAGCTCATTTTACAGATGATGACACTGAGATAAACAGAGTTAAGTTGACTTGGCCAAGGTCACATAGCTAGTAATGAATCTTCCTGAGTACAGACACAACACTTTACTATCTATTTGCTAAAGTAGTTTTCCTTAATTATAGGTCTAGCTATGTCACTTTCCTATTTGATAAATTCATATGGCTCCCTATTGTTCTAGAATAAAAAATATACTAATGTTTTTAGCTTTTGAAGTCATTCACAACCTGCCTTTTCAACTTCTTATTTAATTGCATGTGTCTTTTTTGTATTTATTAGTACTGTATTTATATTTGGTCTGATTGTCTCTCTCTCTGTTTTTTGAAAGTAGGGGTGATTTAATGAATTGTCTTCAAATCTCCAGTATGTAGAACCAGGCACATTGTGGGTGTTAATAATTGCTTGTTTGTTGATTGCTTGGTTGATTGGACTAATGGCCTATCATGATCAGAGTAATTATAGTTCTTACCAGTCAGCTTTGGTGCATAGCTGGTCTAAGAACAGGAGATTGGTCCTGAGGATAAGAGAAGCCAACCCTTTTTCTCTGTTCCAGTCTATGCAGCAATAGTGGAAAGCTGCTGTTGTCAGTAATAAGAAGCATAAGTCAGTCAGTAAGGGTTTATTAAGCACACGTTATGTTCCAGGCAAGTATGCTTACTTCTGGGGATACAAATAAAAAAGTGTGCTAGTCTCCCTTCACAGCCCCTTAAATGGACCATTCAAGGTAGTTAGGAGAATAGCATTAGAGAACCTTGGCCTTGAATTAGGGTCAAGACAAATCAGCTTGAAGATTACATAATGAGGTGCCTTTTTCTTGGCTACTTCTCTGTACTGGGAAATGGGTCTTTAATATTTTTAGAAGGAATCTGAAAATCATAAAAGGCATCGTAGTGCAGTTTAAAGCATTCTTGATTTGGATCAATCAGTCAGTGAACTGATATTTAATAAATATCTATCATAGACTAGGTGGGCATCTAGGTGGTAAAATAGATAGAGCACTGGGCCTGGAGTCAGGAAGATTCATCTTCCTGTGATCTAAACTGGATGCAGACACTTAATAGCTATACGACCCTGAGCAAGTCATTTAACCCTATTTGCCTTGATTTCCTCATCTGTCAAATAGCCAGAGAAGAAAATGGCAAACCACTTCAGCATCCTTGCAAAAGAAAAAACAAAACAAAACAAATAGGGTCACAAAGAATCAGACATGACTAAAATGAATGAATAATAACAAATTTGACATTTACTAAGATTTATGACTAAATCATTTAACTTTCATGGACCTCAGTTTTCTCAAATATATAAAGTAAAAGTTTGTACGAGATGGATTCTGTAGTGTCTTTCACCTCTAATTCTCTCTTTCTATGATTTAGTTCAACCATCTTCTTTAACAAAAGATGCTTATCAACCTGTCATAGATTAAGTGGCTTGCCTAGGGTCATACAACTCCTAATTGTCTGTGGACAGATTTGAACTTATGAAGATAAATCTTCTTGATTCTAAGCCCAATGCTCTATCCACTGTGCAACTTACCTGTCTGAGACCACAGTGGCTAGCATTCATATGGAGCTTTAACTTTTACAAAGCCCTTTACAAATATTATCTCATTTGATCCTTACAGTACCATGAAAAGTAAATTCTATTTTACCACCATTTTACAAATGAGGAGAGTGAGTTTCTTTGGATATACTGTATCTTCAGAGCTTTGTGCATTGCCTTGCAGATAGCAGATGCTCAACAAATGCTAGTTGACTGAATGATGGAAAAATAATGATCTTGACTTCTGTTGCTCATTTAGCATGCCATTTTGTCATAAGATTTTGACACTGGAATTAGTAATAACAATAAATATGTATAAAGTACTTGGGTAATTGCACAGTATTTTACATATATAGTTTTATTCAAGCTTCCCAATAACTTTGTGAGGTAGTTGTCTATAGAAAAATGATTCTCACTCTATAGAAGAGGAAATTGATATTGATAAATGAACTCGCTACTGATCATAGTGCTGATATATATCATTAGGAACCATGTTTTAGGATTATCTAGAGCTCCATGGTACTTAGAGGCCATCTAGCACAACTGCCCTCCTTATTTAAAACAAAATGAAGTTCAAGATAGTCGAGGGATATTCCCAGTCACCCAATTTTATATATTAGCTGTAGAATTTAAACCCAGCTCATCTCAGTCCTGAGACAATTCTTTCTCTTCACTCTTTCTAAATCCAGGATTCATTCTACTACAACATGATGCCTCTCTGAAAAACTTGAGTAAGAAGCCCTTGAGTATCCCTCAAATGCTTCCAAAACAAAAGATATATATTTTCTTTCTTCCGTGTTATATCTTCTAGTAGTGGGGATGAATGAAGAGATAGGTGTCAAGAGATTTCCTCTTGGGAGAGTGGAGCTGAAATCCTCTTGGGCAACAGAATCTCCTGTAGAAACATTTATACAAATGTCCATGTCCCCCTCTATTTCCTCCCTTCACCCCCTTTCAAGTCTCCTTTTGCATGTCCTGAAAAGGAAAACAGCTGTCTGGTGATTTTTCCACTTTCGGAGGGAGACTTACTCCTTGTGCATTAATATTGAGGCAATTTTCAAAGAACCTTACTCTGTGCAGTAGGATTTTGTCATGTATTTTCTGAAACACGTTTAAAGGCTCACTCTTCAAAATTGTCACCTCTGGGGAGCCTTGGATAAGTCAGGCAAGGACAGGGCCATGCTCCCTTTCTCCTTCCACTGGCTTTATAGACAGTTATCAATTCTAACTCATTCAGGCTGCCTCCCAGCCCAGCACCCAAAGTGATTTCCATATCATTGGATAGGCCTGGGAATAACAGTGTGTGGATTATTCTTCAAAGGCTCCAATTTAGACTGATAACTTAGCATTAGGTGGCTATTGACATTTATCATTATCCAGCTGACATATCCTGCTTCATTTTGTCCTCCTTTCTACTGGCAGATGAGGACTCTGCTGCTAAGTTCTACGGCTGACAGGGCCATATTGCTATTGTTAACAAGAATTTGCTGAGGGCATTACAGCTATTTTTTTTTAATCACAGCACCATGAAACCTTGGATGGTTAGAGTCAGATAAAAGGGTTACATTTAGGGGTATTGTAATAAATGTTTAACAATTCACTTTGTGGGAGAAATGTATTCAGAACCCATGAGTTTAATTTGTAGGAAAAAATGTATGCAGGACACACTTAAGTTTAATCCTTATTATTTATATTTTCTCTATCATTTTCCTTTAGCATAGATAATCAACAGAACAATAATTCAAGCCCTGATTTCTAGTTTTTCCTAACTTCCAAGGTGTAGGTGGCACAGTGGATAGAACCTGGAATCAGGAAAACTCTTCCTGAGTTCAAATCTGGCCTCAGACACTAACTTTGTGACTCTGGGCAAATCACTTAAACATGTTTGCCTCAATTTTCTTATCTGTAAAATGAACTGGAGAAGAAAATGGCCAACCATTCTAGTGTTTTTGCATAGAAAACCACAAATAGGATCATGAAGAGTCAGACATGAATGAAAAAAAAATGACTAAAAAATAACAAAAATTCTCATGCTAAAATTTAACAATCAGCTCTCATTTTTTAAATCAGGCTTTGACACATCCTTACATGGCAAACCACTGGAAAAGCCAGAGTGGGACTAACTAGGGGCTTCAATTAGCTGGCTTGGTATAATCTTTCATAGTATTTTTTACATGGAGAATGTTGGTCCTGATAAAAAAAACTGATAAAAAACAGTGAGAATCATGTATGTTCTCATGGTCTCAAGATTTTCTTCTCCGGTCAGGCAGAGTACTAGATGTAGAAGCCACAGAGCTAAGTTCTAGTTTAAGCCCTGACAATTAACATATATTTAATGTTAAGAAAATTCTTCAAGCCTTATTTTTATTTTGTGGAAAAAGAGGATTATAACTCTGGAAAATGGAGAAGATAAAAATACATTATATACCATTCAACTATTGTGAGGATAACATTTAATAATAATTATGATATGACACATTGTAAATAAAGTGTATGTAGTTATTATTTGGGGGGAGTCAAATAATTAAGTGTAAAGAAAAACATGTTGGGAACTACTATGATGAACTAACATTATTACATTATTGCATTTAACCTGGGCATTGCAGTGGATGGAGGGCTGAATCTGTAGTCAAGAAGCCTCATCTTCCTGAGTTCAAATCTTGCCTCACTTACTAGCTGTGTAACCCTGAACAAAGCACTTAACCCCATTTGCCTCAGTTTCTTCTATAAAATAAGCTGGAGAAGGAAATGACAAACTATTCCTAGTATATTTGTCAAGAAACCTCAAATGTCACAAAGACTTGGACACAACTGGAAAAATTACTGAAGAACAGTTACAAAAGCAAACTATTTTTATATTGTTAAGATAGCCAAAAAAATGTTTTTCAATAAAATATAATGATTGGATTAACTTGTGTATTGGATTAGAGAAGTAAGAATTCTGCTGAATTTTTCCTTGGTCAGTCTATTGCTATGTTGGGAGCTGAAATTTAGAAAATACATAGAAAAACTAGAATACCTAAAGGAGAGCCATCACAATGCTGAAGGGCTTAGAATTCTTGCCCTGTGAAGATGTATTGAATTACCTAAGGCAGTTAACCCAGAACAGAAAAGACTTGAGGAGGAATTGTCCAGTTAGCTGTCCTTCAAGTGAATAAGAGATTGAATGTATTCTGTTTGGCCCTAGAGGGAAAGAAGTTCCAAAAGTAATGAGCAGAAGAAGCAGAAAGATAACTTTCTGTTCTTAGTAAAGAATAACTTCCTAACAATTAAGAGTTACCCAAGATTGGGTTGGGCTATCTTAGGAATTAGTTATTTCATTCTCACTAGAGATCTTTAAATTCAGAGATAGATTGGACTAGATAGTTACTACTTTGTCATTTTGCTATCTTGGAGTTTGGGGACTAGATTTTTTTTTCTTCCCTATTCTTTTATTCCAATTTTTTAACTGGGAAAATTAACTCTGTTATCTCATGTAGTTTTCATTTATGATCTCTTGAAATATGACTCTGGAAAACCAAACTTTGATAAAGCCCATTGTGATTCAAATGGAGCTATTTGACTATGCCTTTAAACCCAAATCACTCTAGCTCTTGATTGGCCCAAGCCTTACTTACTCATTGCTTGGGGTTTGATGGCTCCAAAGTGAGTATAAATAGCAATTGTTGTTCTGGATAGAAATTCTGAAAATTTTCCTCTCCCAGATTGATTCTTTCTTGAGTGCAAACTGGACCATTTTTTTTGTCTCAATTCTTACCAAGCCTTTAATTACTGAAGGACATTGCCTCAGAGAAATTGAGACCTGGGAAAGACATTAACTTAAAAAGGCTGAGATCTCTCACTACATTGAGGTCATCATCATTCTTGTTGATCTTTGTTTTGTAACTGGATTTTGATGTATCTGGAGGAGAAAGTGAGGATAATGACTTTCCCAGCTCTGTCTTCCTTGAATCCAATTCACTTGCAAGTCAGGATATCACCCTCTTGATGTCATTGGTCCTCTTCCAGGATGAAGGATGGATAACAACAACTTTGTCATCTCCTGTGATTCTGTATGTGTAGGCAGCATCTTGCCCTTAAACCTAGATTTGTGGATTAATTAGTTGAAAACAATAGAGTGGCTGAATAAGAATTATAGTTTGGTATGGTGCAGCTATAATATATGGCCTAATTTGCAAATATATCATCAGATCCAAGATACAAATTATGAACTTTGGAGGGAAATTGCCAAGACCAGGAGAAAAAGAACTTATAAAAGTGTCTCGCTTTAAAATAATCACATAAATATAATATGAATTTATAAAACCAGTTACTAAATGGATGAGTGATTCATGATATCAAAGATTTCTTCACATGACAAATGACAACCAAAAGAATTGCTTTAAATAGGAACTTTGTCCACATCATCTCTCTAATATACCTATGATTAACAAAATTCAATGTTTAAATGATATCTGATACCCACTTTTTGACTAGGAATAGCATGGTTGGCTTAGCTGGTTATATATGGTGAATGTTCCCTCATAGGGCCCCAGTGTTGGAGCTGTGGTCCTCCGGAGAAGTGAAAAGTAGAGTCTAAGAATATGGCATGAAGATGTTCATGAAGTGTTAAGGATTTCATAAGTGCTGAGGATCTCAGAAGTTGCCTCTCTTCACTGCCTTTTTGGATTTGATTCCTCAAACCATAAAGAAGTCCCCCATTTGACTGCTCTCCAGTCCTGAGTTCCCTTATCCCTCAGTCAGGCTGGTATTTTGATACAATTTCCTGCCTGGTTTCTGCCCAAATTTGATCTGTTCTCCCAATACCTGCTTTGTGCCCCAGGGTCTTGACCTGCACAGTTCTGATCTCTAGGATCTGTAATACAATGGGAACTAGTCCAGATGAGAAGGGCAACAAGTAGAAAACACTGGTGGCTTGGTCCTCCAAGACTTCTCTGGCTCTTTCTCTGCTCCCTGCACCTGAAATGATTGCATCCTTCTCAAGAACAAGGGATGAGAAATTAGGGGACTCTAGGAACTTCTTTTACCATGCTCACTTTCTTGACAATTTCCCCATTTTTCACACCAATCTCAACTCTTGTCAGAGAGTAGGGAGTATGGTCCCATGGAAGAAACTATAATAACAATAATAATTCAAAGAGCAATGTATATACACGTTATAACTTTTTAAATATATTGCCTATAGACAACCTGAAATTTGGAGGAATAATGGGAACCTCACTGAAATATTGACAATAGCTATTATTTTTGTCCTGCCTCTTCTGATTGAAATGAATTAGAATTATATTTACTAGGCAATAAGGAGGCACTAAAGATTTCTGAGCAATGTCATATCTGTCTATCAGGAATAAAAAACTTGTAGAGATACAAATAATTGGAGGAGGGATTGTCTGGAGGCAAGAAAACCTATGAGAGGGAGCTAGTCCAATAGTCCAAATGGATATTATAAGGTACCTTATTATTGTAGTAGTAGCAATCCATGTCCCAAAACATTTTTAAGGTTCAAAAAGGACTTTATATAGCCCAATGAGAAAAAATTGAATATATCATTGTACCCATTTAAAAGATCAGGAAATTGATACTTGGTGTGATTAAAGGGCTTTCCTAGACACTCTGAAGCTCAAAACCAGATGCAGTGTTTGAATCAGGAATCAAATCTAGGACCTTTGACCTCTACTCCAGTTTTCTATCTGCTAGACAATGTTTCAGTGGATAGAAAGAAGAGGCGGAAGATGAAAGAGATATTACAGAGGTGGAATCAATAGGATTTTATAAATAATTATATATAAAAGATGAGAGATGATGTGATATAATGGATGGAAAATGAGTCTTGGAAGTCATGAAGATTTAGGCTCATACTTTGTCTTTGACGCAAACAAGCTGTGTGACCCCAAGGGAATCACATACCTCTCAGAGCTCTAGGCAACTCTCTGAGAAAATAAATTTCAGAGTATGAGTCAAATTGCATTGATAGAGGGAGCTGTCCAATTTCTGTCCCAGTCTTATGCCTGTATAAGTGGTAGGAGGAAACAAAGATGAAACCAATATTTTGAATATACAAGAATGGGTGAAAGATAGTGTCTGAAAAGAAATAGTGAAAACAGAAATGGAAATAATTTCTGCTAAATTTCACTTTGAAAGGGAAGAAAAACTGATAAAAATCTGATAACTGATCAAAAGCATAGCAAAGATAAGAAAAGAAAACGTATTTCCCTATTCATTAATTATTCATTTCTCTATCTGCTCCTTTATTTATTTATTCATATATTTACTTGTCTAATTGATTATTTATTTTTAGGATAGGGGAGACCTAAGCATATTCTTTAGTCAAAGGGAAAGAGCCAGTAAAGGAAAGATTATACATGGGGGGACAGTAGGGGGTTTTTTTGTTTGTTTGTTTTTGTTTTGTTTTGTTTTTGGTGAATAAGATCGCAGATATATTGCTTTGTTAGCCTCCTTATTCTGTGAAATCAAAGCAAAAAAATAAGAAGGTGAGAAAGATGCAGAGAGGTTGCTACTGTGGAGAAATGGAGTTAAAGAAGCTCACTCTGTCTTAATCTTGGAGGAAAAGCAGATTCTCTATGCAGAAGAGGAGGAAATGGGGATGGAGTTTATAGATTGGGAAGAGAAGATCAGATTTTCTTTGGGAGAAATGTGATAGGAAATCATTAAGTAAAGGTCAAGAAGGTAAATCTAAAAGGAATATGTTGAAGTAATTGAGAAAGGAGACTGATTGTTTTAGAAAACAGCAGGTTGAGGGTACCCAGGACAATGAATGACAGTTGTTGTTGTTGTTATCCAACAACCTAACATCGGGGAGATGAGGCCATGACATGCAGGTGAATTGGATTTAAGTGAACAAGGGCTGTGCAAGGTCACCTTTTTCACTTTCCCTTCCTCTGGGTCCATTGGCAAGACATAGAGCATGACAACAGGAAATGGCCCTGGATTCAATGAGAGATCTTGTCCAGTTGTACGATTGGAGGGAATGAACTTCAAATTAAGAAAAGTTGTTAAGTTTTGGTGGCAGAATTAGGGACATCTTTTCCTGGCCTATAGTTTCTATGTCCTATTTTCTTCTTTTTTTTTTGAAATACAGAACATTGCCCATTTTCAGTCTTGGAGCTAGGTAGTCACTCTTCAAACTTTCTCATTAGCTTCAGCTTCAGTTCAACAATTCCATTCAGGGATTTGAAACCAACCACAGCAGCAATTGTTAAAATTATTTAGACTTTGGGAGAGCCACTGGAGCCCAGGAGAGATATAGCTGTTTCCTTCAAATATTTGAGAGTTGTCATGTAAAAGAGGAATTACATTAGTCCTGCCCTAGGTATCAGAAGTAATAGCAAGGGATAAAAGCTAAAGTCCTGGGGGAGATAGATTTTGGTTACATAGAGGGAGCATCTTTCTAACAATTAGAGCTGTTGTTCAGTGTGGAATAGGGTCCGTCAAGAGGTCATGTTCTAGTCATTGGAGGGCTTCAAGTACCACTATCCTATAAATACCTACATTCACAATCTTGGAGTCATTTACAAAGCCTCCTTTACCGTTCTTTACCACAAATATCCAATTAGTTACTGAATCTTGTTGATTTTACAACAGTATTTCTCCCACTGGTTTTCCTCTTTACAGTCACATGACAAATACCTTAGGTCAAGTCCTTATCAACTTTTTTCATGACAAATTGCAGCAGCTTCATAACTGGTCTCTCTAAATTGTCTCTCCCCTCTCTAAGTCCAATTCCTAAAGCACCGATCTGATAGCACTCCTTTGTTCAGCAGTCTCCTTGTGGCTCCCTTTTTCTTCTAGGATCAAATACAAACTTCTCTGGTCAGCATTTAATGCTTATCATAATTGGCTCCAACCTACCTTTCCAGACTTATTATGCATCAGTGTACACAGTACAAACTATTCTTCTTATTATTCTTCATATTCCATGTTTTTCAATTTATCTCGTGTTGGAAAGGCACTATTTCCTTATCCCTACAACTTAGAATCTCAAGTTTCCTGCAAAATGAAACTCAAGTGTGACCTCCAGCACAAAGCCTTCCATGAAGCCTTGATTTGTTGCTGTTCTTTCTATTCTCTTGTATTTATTTTGAATATACATACATATTCACAAATGATGGGCATATATACATGCAAACTCATATATATATGCATATATATAGTCTCTCCCTATAGAAATTAAACTCTTTAGGGCAGGAATTAATTTATTTATGTCTTTGTAGTCATAATTTTTTGAACAATGCCCAGTAACTAGTAGGAACTTAAAAATGCTTGCTGATTAGTTGATTGATAGTAATACTTAGATGACCATTTATTTGTTAAGGAACTCATTGGGGAGCTGAATTCATGATTTGGGTAGCAGTTAAATTGTAGGTCCTCTGGGATGCATTTAAGATCTGTGATTCTAAGATAATCATGTTCTTATGTCACAGATGTACAGACTGAACACATTATAAAAATGAAACTGGAAACCATGCATTTTTTTTTCAAATTAAATTCACCACAATATTTTTCTCAAGTTAGAAACTAGTTGCTATCATTTTAATTACCCCAAAATATTCCATTAGTTCTTATTTTTTCTTTTAAAGAAACATGGCAGTTACTAGGATGTTTTCACTCAAATGATAACTTCAACTTGGAAAATTTTCTATTTTATTTCATTCCTATCTTTTAGAACAGATATGAAAATAGTAAACATACACATTAATAGAGGCAATGTATTACAATGAAAAGAGTTCTGGATCTGGATACCTATAACATGATTAAAAAAAATAGCTTGTTTACCAATTTGCCCCTAGTTTATTACCAGAGGGGGCTTGTGCAAATTACCTAATCTCTCTCAGTCTCAGTTTCCTCATCTGTAAAGTGTTTAGATGTTGTTTATGGATTCCTCCATCTCTAAGTGTGTGATACCCATGTTACTTTGTACATAAGATTTGATGAACACAGATATGGTAGGGAAGACAATCTGGCCTAAACAAAGGATTGTTTATCGAGAAATATAGGTCTAAAATATATGTAAATTATCTCTTTTTCTCTCTCTGTCTCTCTCTCAGTCTGTTTTGTATATCTCTGTCTCTCCCTCGAATATAATATATACATATATGTTTGTGTGTAATGTATATATATATGTATGACACATACATATATAATTATAATCCACTTGCTTTATTTGGGGATGTCAAGTGACATTTTGCATTTGGGTATATATAGTATCTTCTGGATAGAACTAGAAAAGAATTAGGAGATTTAAGTTCCAGTCATGTCTTTGCCTTGAATTATCTCCATTTCCCTGTATGAGTTCCTTTACCTCTCAAGACCTCAATTTCCTCATCAATGAGTAGATAGAACTAGATAAACTCCAAGATTACTTCTAGCTCTAATATCTATAGTCTTCAAATACAGCAGAATTTAATAGCAGAAAAAAGTGAAGTCTAACTTGACATTTTTAAAAATGATTGACTGCCTACTATGTATGACACTTTATCCATGTCTAATTAGATTTAATCATATCTTCAATTATACATTATATTTACATATTTTATAAATGACAATTTAAGAAGTTTTAAAGGTGGCAGGCATCTAAGTGGGTCAGTGAACAGAATCCAGGACATGGAGTTAAGAAAACTTGAGTTTCAGTCTTTCTCTTATAATTACTTTCCTGTGTGACCTTGCACAAGTCACTTAATCTTTTTCAGCCTTAATTTCCTCATCTGTAAAATGGGGATAATTATAACATCCACCTTATAGTGTTGTGAGGAGCACATAAGTTAAGACATGTAAATCACTTTGCAATTTTTAAGTGTAACAAATAATAGTTATCATTATTGTGAAAGTTTCCATATCTATTAATTAAATAAACAAAATATTTAACGGAAGTTTTCTTTATAATTAGACATCATCTAAAAGATGTTTACAAATGCTTTCTCATACAATATTTGGACCTCTATTTTCAAGACAAAGTAAAAGAGACAGAGAATGATGCTACTAATCTTTCTGCCTTGAGGTGTTCATCAGAGCATGAAAGCAGAAGACAATTATTCATGTCTTCATGGGGGGAAAGATGACTTGTAAACAAGTCTCGATTTCCCTGGAGAATGTCTCTTTCAGTGTTTCAGATAGACCAAAGGAAAACCATTCCCAGCATGGGCTATATTGGTTTCAGAGTCCAAATATAAGCTAATAGAAACAACATTATGTTCTGATCTGCCTGGGGCAAAAAGGATCACCCATTCTTAATAGAACTTCAATTGGGTGATTCTCTTCCATTTTCCTTCCATTATTAGGTTAAAACTATGGAACCTTATAAGAGGAAAGCACTGATGTAGGTTTAATCAGACAGTGCCACAGATACATACCATGCTACAGACAGTATGTCTTTGACTTGATACATTCTTACCCCACAGGAATTTCAAAGAATATTTAGACAGATGTAAGTGGGAGAGTAATTATTTTCTCCATTTGCCAGGCAGTATCTTTTCCCTAGGATTCACAGTTCCCTAATTAAATAATACTGACATCTCTATAAAAAAAATGAGACTAGGGCAATATAATGGATATTATTTTTATTTCTAGCTCTCACCAATTTTCTTTAGACCACCTTGTTAGTCTCCAGTGTTGACATAATTAGGGTTAATGGAATAATTATCTATAATGATCTACTTCACCAGCTATTATTAATAGGTTGTGAAAATTATCTTATCATCTCAAATGTTACCCCTAAGGTTGTCAATTGACAACATTTTTTAGGTTATGGTAGAAAAAAAGAAGAGACATCATTGATTAAATACTTCATCATTAGGGCTAAATGCCTGCAGATATGGGATAAATCTTGGCTTCTTTGTTTGGGCAAAATGTATTCTAAGATAACTTCTACCGTGTTGAGACTCACATTAAATTGTGTAAAAGAAAAAAAAACACTCAGTAAATAACTATACTTATATAAGACATTTATATAAACTTCTTACAGGAATCAGTTAAGATGTGGATTTTGGGTTTGGTATTAAAATATTGGGACCCTTTGGTTTATTTTATTTCTTCAAATACAAGATGGATACAGTGGCAGTTGTGAAAAAGAAAGGGTTGGCTCACTACTTCCTAAATTGCTGGTAATTTTTTTTTTGCAAAACAATACTGCCCGTTTGAAGGCTGTAGTATTTCACTACTTACAATTATGTGTCAGAATGATTTTTGTCCAATATAATAAAGGATTGTGTAATTATATGTTTTAGGCTTCTTAGAGAAGAAAAATTTCAAAAAGCTCATAGGAGCGTAATAGTTCTTGGAATGATTGATAATTTCTCAAAGGAAAAATCTCCCTCCAAGATATAAACATTCATAATAATATGTTATGTATATATATATATATATATGCATAAGTACATATACATACATATACATGTAATACATTATACATATACATGTATATGTAAATAACACATATGTAATCCTCCCTAATCTGTATTCTTTCAGAGATTCTCATACTCTTTATAACATATTTTCTAGATTTGCCCACCTAAGTTTTCTCAGAAATATCTTGTCCTTTGTATTCATTGCAAAGTGTACTTCCTTTTCAAGGCATGATGTTCATCAATTTGGGATCAGTGATGGATCATTCCCGTTGCTGTTGTCATCATTTAAAAAGGGGGAATATGAATGTGGTAGTTGAGGAAAGACAGCTGAAATTTTTGTGGAAGAAATTTTCAGACATCAATAGTCAAGAAAGATTTAGACCATTTCAGAATGACATCGTATAGAAAGTATAACCAAAGCTTCTGCATTAAATTACTGAAATCATGAGCAGGACTAAGGTTCAAACAACTCATTAATTTTGTTCTAATGGCAATTCACTGATTCCTACAGGGAATATTGGAAAATTGATTTTTTTAACCTGATAGCCCTTCAAATACTTGAAGAGAACTATTATATCTCCTTAAGTTTTCTTTCTTCTTGGTAACATATCACCAGTTCGTTTAGTCTTCATATGGCACATCATCACCCTGATTGCTCACTTTAGGACACTAATTTATCAATATTCTTTCTAAAATGTGCTCTCTACAACTAAACATGGTAATCTAAGGAAAAACTCAAAGCCCCATGAAATATATTTCTGGTGAAGAGGAAATTATCTTGATGTTTAAAATGCAACACATCATAGAACTCTCACTTATTCTCAGTCTTCCTCACTCCTACCCTTCAAATTGAAACAAAGGATAGAGAGGGCAGTGTATCTACTACTAATCTGTCACTGCTGCCTTTCTGTTATCTGATCAGTTACATTAAGAAAATCTTAATTGTCCTGGATGAGGAAAGCTTAGGCATGGTGATAGGTGATTTTGTTTGAAGTTTTGTGTTTAATTTTGGGCATAACAGAATATAAAGGAGGACAAAGAGAACGTCACAGGAGAGAAACCAGAGTATCATTGAAAATCAAAGGAATACAAGAAAATAAAGATATTTCATTTGGAGAAGGAAAGACTTAGGGAGAGGACACCATAAATATCTTATAGCATTTCAGAGCTGACCATGTGGCCAAGAGAACAGGAATGTTCATATTTGCTCTCTAAGGCAAAATTCAGAGCTATGAGTGGGTATTATAATAAATTCAATTTAAATTTGATCTTAGGACAAATTTCTTTAATTATTCATATTTAGAATGATCTGCCTTGGAAAGAACTGTTTCCCTCTAATTGGAGGTATTTAAACTAAGGCTGGATGATGACTTGTCATGTGTTACATGCAGAGATTTTTTAATGGTAAATATGTTTTGGACTGAATAGCCACTAATGTCTCTTAACCCTATAATACTGGGATCCTAACTGATATCAGTTTAGGGACTTCTCTCAATTACAGCTCACTGGTTGGAGCATACGGCTGCCTATAAGGGAGAAATACAAGTCTGATTGAATATAGAAGCATACTCATAGATTTAAAGCTAGAAGAGAACTGAGAGAATATTTAGTCCAATTTCCTTATTTTGCAGTGATTTGCCCAAATTCACACCGCTAAGAAGGGTGAGGCAGGATTTGAACTCAAGTCTACCCTTTCTATTGTAGTTTACTGAGAATTTTTTACCTACTACACTGGAATACAAATTTAATTCTATTTCTGAAAGAAGCATGATTCTTCCAAAGCTGGATATTTAGTTCCATGCATTAAATTTTGTTGTTGTTGTTTGCAATAAGGCCAGTGTCATCATTTTACTAGATAAGCTCTATATTTTCATATATAGAGTAGAAGGTGTAATAAATTTCTGCCCACATTTCTAACTTAATTAATGAAAAAGAGGGGATTAGAAGGGACAGCTTTCAGAAGGTTGCTCATAAGTACTCATAATCTACATTCATCAAGGGCTTACTATGGGCAAGGTGATGTAGCTCTTGGGTATTCAAAGATGAAAAACAATATAGTTAGAAAATTATAATGAACCCTGGATTCAGAAGAAGGGACCTTATCTAGTCCAATCTTGTAATTTTACAAATTAAAAGAAAAATCCAAAATCCCAAGAGGAAAAGTGTCTTACTTAATATCCCATAGATTGTAAGTACTAGGCTAGAACTTAAATAAAGGACAAAGGATATGTGGCTGGGTGTTTGGTATAATGTCCCGGGTAAGGGGAGCATAATATTTTCTATATAATAGATTTCAAAGGCTAAAGGGATTTGTTAGTCTACTCCTCTTCGTAGTATTTAGCATAATTGTTCAAAGTTGGGAACTAGATTCTGTCCATCCTCAAGGAAAGAGTTAATCTTAACTGGTGTGATCAGGTAAGACTTCATGGAGGGAATGTCACTTGAATTGGGTCTTGAAGGAAATGAAAGATTTCAACAGATTGAAATTAAAAGGCGATTGACCTAGGTGTAGTTTGTGACCTCTGCTAATGAATGAAAGTGGCAGAGTTCATGATTTGATTGGAGAATTGGTAGGAGGCTGATTTGGTTAGAACAGAGCACATAAGTGGGAATAATATGAAACAAGACTAGAATCAAGGATTGACTTCAGTTTGTGGAGGGTCATAAAAGACAAACTGAGGGATTTATATATGATAGGACAGAAACCATGTGACATCTAGCATTCCATTCATATCTAATGTTCCTGTTTTATGCTAAAAACAATGGGGAACAAATGAAGATTTTTGAACAAAAGAGTGACATTTTCAGTCCCATTGATTCTCTCCTAATTTTGTTAAAAATGATTCAGTACTATAGCTTGTTAATTACTCTAAATGATTCAATAGGTGATCAAACAGGATCTAAGTCTGAATTTTTTTTGAAGTTATGTGCTTTTAAAAAAGTGATAGATTGGGGCAGTTTTGGTGGTGCAATGGATACAGTACTGATTTGGAGTCAGTTCAAATTTAGCCTAGAAATTTGACATTTACTAACCCTGTGGCCCTGGGCAATTCACTTAACCCTGATTGTCTTCTAAACTTAAAAAAAAAAAGCAAAAACAAAACCATGAAGTGGTAGATCTAGGAGAAAAAGAAAATTCCATTTCATTAATTATATACCTAAAATTGTATTTTTATTAAATGCAGGTCCATCATTTCAGGAAATGCAGAGAACTACATCTAAGTTTGCTGAAAACAATGCATTCCACATTCATTTAGATGATGATACCTGCATAGAAACAAAACTTAGATGAATGATTTGCTATAAGACATTCATTCAACTTTAAAATTAGCTGATAGGATCTCTATTTAAAATAAGCAGTGGATAGCTTCTGAGCATTTCAACAAAGTCGTGAATGGATAAGGATTGTTAAAGTGCATCTTCACCAGTAATTACACAGTCTGCCTTTGGTTTGTGCTAATAAACTTTAAGACAACTGAAATTCCAATTTTAATATTAGAAATCCACTTAATTATAAGTAATCTCCAGTTCCATATGTCATTTGTCTTTGCATTTATTTTCCTGGGTGAGTCTGTAATATAATTTTCTGTTTATTTTCATGAGTGTGCATCTAATGTAAGTCTCCAATTTGGGGCTAGTCCTGTTGGCTCTGATCCAAAGCTCTAATTTCTTTCATCCTATTTTATTTCATACATTGATAGAGACTGCTGGTTTGAATAACAAACATCCAATGGACTTGGAAGTGGGGTTGCTGGCAGCACAGACATTACCTGTTTACCTTTTATTGCCTCTTTTGAATTGAGTTTTCTGGGAACAAAACCAATAAAACAGCCTATTCCTTGCCATAGTGTTTATCCAGAGCATTTACCAAAAGACATCTCTAAGATATCTAGCTTTGTTTCTCTCTTCCCTGCTTCCACTACCTTTTCTTCCCTGTCCCTCCCTCTTTGTTTCCCTTCCTCCCTCCTTCTCTCTTTCTCCCGCTTTCTTCTTCTCTCTCTCCCTCACCCTCTCCCTCTTTTTCCCTCTCTCCCTTTCTCTCTCATTCTTCCCCTCTGTCTGCCTCTCTCTCTTTTCCCTCTCCCTCTCTCCCTCTCCCTTTCCCTCTCTCTGTCTCTCTTCCTGTTCCTCTCCCTTTCCCTCTCCTTCTTCCTCTTCCTTTCCTTTTCCCTCTTCCTCTCCTCTCTCTGTGTCTGTCTCTGTCTGTCTCTTCACTGTCTCTCCTTCCCTCTTCCTCTTTCTATCTTGTCTCTCCTCCTTCCACCCTTCTTCTTTCCCTCCCTCCCCACTCTCTCTCTCCTTCCCTCCCTCCCTCCTTCTCTCTCTGTCTCTCTACCTCTCTATCTCTCTGTCTCTCTCTGTCTCTCTACCTCTCTGTCTCTCTGTCTCTGTGTCTGTCTGTCTCTCCCCCCCCTCTCCCTATTTCTCTCTTTCCCTCTCTCCCCTCTTTTTTCCTTCTCTTTCTTCCTCCCTCCCTCCCTTTCCTTTCTCTCCTTCCCTCCCTATCTGTTTGTCTCTTTCTCCCTCTGTCTCTCTTTGTCTTTTGCTTTGTCTTTTTCTTTCTTTGTCCTTCCCTGTTTCTTTCTTCAGCAAGGAATGGATCGGCTGGAAATAAGTCCTCTACAATTCTCAAATATTATAATCTATGGTTCTATAATTCATATTGGGTTTCTCTCCAAATTTTTGGCTAAGTCAATTAATCATTTTTAAATCCCTGTGATGATATTGATAATTTATTGGTCATCTCTTATGAGGCTAAATGAATTTTCATGTCTTTAAAACTTTGCAAGCTTCTGTCATTCCCTCTCATCTTTCCCTTGATGTCATATAAGATAACTGGCCTAACAAAAGGCAGAAGCAAGAATTTATTTCACTGTGGGCAATACTCAAAGCAAACTTTATTTGCCAGAGTATCATTTTGTAACTACTTGTTGGAAGATATTTTAACACTTGATCTAAATGCTAAATCTGAATTTATCCTGAGTAATGGGACTAATGACTATGTTCTCATTTTCCTGCAACTTTCCCAGATCTCCAGGTTGCCTCTCTCATGGGCACTGAATGTAAAACATTACATTTTAAGTCTCATAGTTAACCATCTGGTATAATTATGGTCCATTGTCAATCTGGAGAAAGCACATGACTTTAACAAAAGTCCCTCTAAAGTGCTACTAAAATGTAATCTTGGCAGGACCTTAGAGTTTTTTTCCATTTGTTTTTACAATTTTCCCAAGTGGATATGGTCCCATATTTTGCCGACACTGTCGAAGATAAAGAATAACAATTCTTCTTGTTGAGTCCTAAATTCAGCTGCTGAAAATATGTTCAGTCCACATCATAAATAGTATAAATGATTGCAGATCTGCCAAACAGAGGCTTCTTTTTGTCTTAAGAAATGGCAATACCAATTCCTGATATCATTTATGCAGGAATTTTTATTCTTTAAATCTTCCAGATTAAAGCAACAAGAAAACATTTAGAATGTCCTTTGGTGGAATCTTATTACACTTTTTATATATGTAAACTGATATTCTTTGATGCCAGCACGTTGCTCATACAGAGGGATCTCTGCACAATTAAACAAAACAAAACAAAACCAAATTTAAAAAAAAAGGACAAAGAAAATGTAACCATCTTCTTATCGGATTAGAATCAAATACATTAACAGATTGTCTTGTAACACAAATTGGCAATAATACAAAAAATCTACATTGTACATTGTTTCAAGAAAAATAACTTCATTTGAATACAAAAGGATAGATACACTTCTTTTTTTTTTCTTTTTTTCTTTTCCCTTATAGCCACTCTTGTACGGTAGGTGTATATCAGCACTGGAGTGATGTAGTGCTGCTAAGATACACAAGGATATGACTGTCTTGAGATATTTTTGGAAGGGGCTGTAACACATGTGCATCACTAACATCAGACAAAGAAATCTTTCAACCAACAAGGGTTACTTACAGAGCAACGGTCACTATAGCACAGATTGGAAGGGATTCAGGGACTGAAGCAGACCAATATGGCAGCTTTGACCAGATTTCCTTATACCCACAATGCACTGACAGCAAAGAATGCTTCTATTTGGTTGGTCCACACACTGGGCAGAGAGGTACAAGACAGCGCACCAGATTAGAGGCATAAATGTTTGTGTGTGTTTTTTTTTTAACTTTTTCCCTGTTTGGGGGTGAGATGGGGAGGGCTTTTACAGCCCCTTCAATCCACAGTAAGTCCTGCAGCTGGCATGGTGATTTGTAGTAATAATATCAGCAGCTGCCAACTTGTCTGGAGTCAGAAATTAACAGTCTCGACTCGGAATTGCTGTCCACAATTGATTAATATGGCTTAGTTCAGTTAGGCCGCCTTAGTTGTTTTTGTTTTTCAACATGTGTGTGTGTATTTTTCTATGTTAGTAGCAAAAGCTTGGATTAGTTTAGCTTCCCCATGGTATAGTCCCATCAGTTGGCTGAACTTGAGGCCATAGAATATACTTGAGCCTAAAAGAGGCGTGGGCCAGTTATTCCTAGCAGAGCCACCAGCAGAGTAAGAGAGCCCTGTGCCCTTGCCCCATGGCCAGAGTCTGAGCTGCAGCTTCCAGCCTCCTCACACCGCAGCTTCTCGCACAGGATGCCAGTGTAGCCAGCTGGACACTGACACTTCACGTTGTTGTGACACGTCCCTCCATTTTGGCAGTGCAGGAATTCATTGTCACACACATTGGCTGCAAAATGGGAAAAAAACAAAATCAACTTAAGTTCCTCTGGTATGGAAAGCCCTCAATCTATTGATTTCCTTTTTTATCCCCTTCCCCTCACACCCAACATACAAAGAATGTGACTTGAGTTTCCAAACAATTGAAGTCTGCTACTTTTGATCAAATTATCTATTTTCTAACAGAGATCTTTTTTTGGGGGGGAGGAAGGATGATAATCTTGGAGAATACTGTTGTCCATTTCAGGCTGCACAATACAAAATAATCTAATACCCATTGTTTGGCAGTGTCTTCTCTTCATGAAGCTGGAAACTTTTATGAATACCTGATTTTTCCAAAGAGAAGTGTCTGCTTTAAGACAGCAGGAATGCTTGAGTCAAATGAATGAAAAAAAAAAAAGAAATGCAAAGTAGCATTGCTAGAATGATTAAACATATATAGGCAATGACTCACTCCCGTCTGGTTTTACTGACTGACATGCATGTGTATATGTATGTGTCAGAATAGAAACAAAAAGTATGGAGGGGAAATGGTATGGGAGAGCTAGCATGCAACCAAAGTGGGTGTTAACATTGCCTTTTAATCCAGATTGAAAGACATAAAGTATATTTAATTGAAGGAGCCTCAGAAAGAACATTCACATTTGTTCCTGACAGTCTATTAGGACTTTTATTGCCTTGTAAATATAGGAAGTGGAATCCAAGGTTACCTTGATTCTATGTTTCTGTAATATGCTCACAGCAAAAATCCTGATTATCTAGATTTTGTGATTTCAATCACTTAATAGAATCGCTTTTAATAAATCAGCAAAACAATTCAGGGGATCTGAATTTTGGTCATGCCCTTCATCAGGCATCTTTTCCCATCTCAAGACTCCTCACCCTGATATTCTGGTTATCCTCATTAATTCTAAGTCTTCAATTCTTTCAGATAATCAAGGTTCCACTGATTAAGCAGAATATTAAATAGGACCCAGGGAAATTAAAACAATAAGAAATAGGAAAAGTCAGGAAGACTTCCAGACAACATATGCTGCTTAAGCATTTAACATATAGGAGGGGGACTGTGCAGAAGGGGAAGTAGAGAGTGGGAAGCAGATCAGAGTAAGTCACTTTTTAGAAGCCACTATATTTTTTCAATATTTCTCAAATTTCTTAAATAAATCCCTTGAGATAGAGCTCTCTATTATCCATCCACCCACTCATCCATCCATCCATCTATTCCTCCATCAATCTACCTGTCTGTCTGTCTATCCTTAGAGAGAGAGAGAGAGAGAAAAAGAGAGAGAGAGAGAGAGAGAGAGAGAGAGAGAGAGAGAGAGAGAGA